>CABFWB010009522.1:1218-12621 GCA_902151455.1 Timema bartmani
ACGGCCTTGAGTATTACCCACAGCCACATTTAACGTCACAATCGCTGTTGGAAACTTAACATGGCAGTTGACCGGCTGTGTGTATAGCGTTTAAGCAGACCTTTGAGCCTGGCTGAAGTTAGTAAATTTACCTTGAAAAAGTAATTAGTGCCCGCCGCACTACCGTTAGTTTTGAATGTGCCCTAAGGTACAAAAAGGTGGGGGACCTCTGATGTAGAGCGATGAAAAAAACATATATAGTAGTAAGTAACATTGCTCGTATTCTTATGTGTTGAAGTTTCATAGGTTGATCGTAAGAATTAGATGATACAAAAAATGTAAAATTTACTCATATATTAGTAGAAACTCTCCCTCAATACTCGCGCTGACTTCTTACTAGTGGTTGTCGTCATCTTAGAGTGGGTTTCAGCACCGGTCAGATAATTTAAATCGTGAAAAAACTTAAGAAACCCCAGGAGCCAAATCTCATACGTCCATACTTCCTGAAAAGCCTTGCAGTCAACCTCGTTTTCCCGTCACTTCCCGCCAAACCACCATTCTTTCCAGGCCTCGAACTCAGCCCCACACTCAGCATTAAAGAAAAATTTAGTAAAAAAAATGTGAAACTTGAAAATTTAAGAAACTCGGAATAAAAATAAATAAATAAAGTTCAATGTAATTGTCCAGGTAGATACGTGAAAGCGTCGTTTGAAGTATTTTCTTTATGTTCTCCAATGGTCCAAAACTCTGACAGTTATTTTTTGATATGAAACATCTGATTTTAGAATCGACTGTTTGAAATTAATACCACTGATCCCTTTAACCGGCTCTGACGTCAGCTCGTACCCCTCTATACGCCTCATGCTCAAAAATTACATTTTACAATATTCCGACTAGAGGGTGGTGTGGTAACTTAATATTTCTCAATAAAATGCCTATTGGGCGAATTAAATGGTATATTTTAATCACAAATATAGTCATGGGAATGCATGGCGAAAGGGCGATTTGAGAAGGATGATTGTTTTGTGATGTATGAGGAGAAACTTTGAATTTTAGTAAAGAATACTAGGGCTGTCCGTGTAGCTGAATGTGGAACGGATCACTTTCTACTGATCTCATTAGTTGAGCTAGGTAGGAATTTTGTGAAAAAGCAGTGGGAGTAGGAATGAAAGTAAAAATGTTGCAGAGTAAAAATTTGAGAGTGCAATATGAAAGAATTTTGGACAAAAAGTTAACTTTACAAGAGAATAAATGGTATGTTGAAATAAATGCTGATGA
Source organism: Timema bartmani (assembly GCA_902151455.1). NCBI lineage: Eukaryota > Metazoa > Arthropoda > Insecta > Phasmatodea > Timematidae > Timema > Timema bartmani. Next base: position 2,476 of record CABFWB010009522.1, read on the forward strand.
TAGGGAAAAAGCTTGGAACAAAATAAATTATGTTGTAGTTGAGTGCGTGAGAGATGTTTGTTGATTTGTAGTAGTGATAAAGATTAAAAAGAGATAAATGGTGTAATGATAATGAACAGGTTAAAGAAGCTGTGAGAGAAAAGAAAGAAACACACAAAGGAATGATTACTATGAACTGTGAAACAGAACGTAAGAGGTTGTGAGACATAAACAAAGAAAAAATTATAAATCCAAAGAAAATAGTAAAGGAGAGTAAAGAGAAAATTAGAATAAAAGGAGAAAGAATGCAGAAATACTTTGAAGTAAATAAAAAATCTTCTGTAAGCGGATAAAAATAACGAAACAATGAGTGCAAGGAAAGACCTAAAGTATTCAGAATTATCTGGGATGAAAACAACAAAAGATAGCAATGGAGGAACTATTTTGATCATTTGTATGGCGAAAATGTAAAAAAAAGTAGTAGAAAATAGAGAAAATGTTATGAGGCTGAGGTGTTAAAAGCTATCAAAATCTTACATAATGGCAAAGCTGCAGGCATAGATGGGATCACAAGTGAAATGGTTAAGTGTGGGGGCGCGGTACTACTTGCCAGATCGTATGAGTTATTCAATGTGGGGGCTGCGATTTTTAATCTTCCTGATGACTGGGAGAATGCTGTCATTGTTCCTTTATACAAAGGGAAAGGCAGTAAGTGTTAATGTAAAAATTATAGAGCAATCAGTTTATTGATTATTCCAGGCATACATTTTGGGAGAATTTTAATTGAGAGGGTGCGTGAAGAAACTGTAAACAACATTTTTTATGTGGGTTGCGTTTTCATGCCAGGTAGAGATTGCATGGACCAGATATTTTCATTGCAAAAAATATTGAGAAATGTATTGCAGTAAGGAAGAAAGTACATTCGTTGATCTGGAGAAAGCTTACGATTAGGTGAATAGGAATTTGCTATGGAATGTTCTGAGAAAATATTGTGTAGATGTATGATTAGTAAATGCAATTATGGCAGTGTATGATGGAAGTAAAACGTGTGTTAATGTAGATGGAGCCTTGAGCGAATGGTTTGGCATTAAATTGGCTATTTTACAAGGTTGTGTTATATATATTTCCATGGTTGTTTAATGTATTCATGGATAAATGTGTGAAGGATAATTTTGAGGACGTGGTTTGTTTATAAATGGACAGTATAAATGTGAGAGTGATGTTATATGAAGATGATGCTGTATAAATGGCTGCGAATGAAAGTGATTTGCAGAATGCATTAAATAGTTTGAATTTGACGACAGGCAGAATTGATCTTTATAATATAAATGTCTCCAAAATTATAATGATAGTTTTTGATAACGACAGATCAGGATATGATTGTCAGATTAGTAAAAATTTGAAAACTGTTAGACAAAGTGAATGATGTTTTGTTTCCGGGCAGAATGTTCTGTAAAATGAAAGAATATATGGTGAAACTGGTAAATGGGTGACTGTATCTCGGAGATTAGTCGAATGTATGTGTATTATTGCAAAGAAATGAGTTGTATCGAAAGAGGCAAGAGTTGCAGTATATAAAAGTGTGTTGACGCCAATATTGTTTTACGAATGTTAATCGTAGGTTGTTCAGGAGAAACGTAAGAACCAGTTGATTACGATCGTAATCAGATATCTAATAAATGTTTGTGGAAAATATCGTGTGAACAGAGTCGAAAATGAAAGGGTGCTGAAGAAGTGCGTTTTGAAAGGGAATACAACAGGTAATTGTGAAAGAAGCGTCGTACGGTGGTTTGAACATGTAAAAAGTAAGAATGTGGGTTCTAATGGTGAAGAAAATATATGAAGGTAAGATTTTTGGATCAAAAGGAAGGAGTAGGCCATGTAAGATGTGGCTAAATGTTGTAGATGAATGTTTGAAAATGAGAAACATTAAGATAGAAGAACATATTATATTACTTCGTGTATGGATTTTGTTGAAGCGAAGGGAGTATTCAAGGGTAGGAAAGTTAGTTAGGATGGATTAGTTACGAAATTGTTGTTTTTTGAGCTATATGCAGTTTCTTACCTTATCCTTAAGAGAACAATGTGATTAGATATGTATATATAATTATGTAAAATAGCATTACGAATTAGTTATAATTTAGTATTTTTGTTTAGTCCTTATAAAAATGTATTTAAGAATTATTTAATATCAGTGCAACCCAACAAAAGGATAAATATAAGGTTTAACATAAAATTGAACAAATACATAAATCTATTTTGAAAACTACCTCTAGTAGCGTTAAATGACATCAACTATATGATATATCATGAAGACAAGCCTAGATGAGATTTCCAAGCAATGAATTTCTATCAAATTAGGTATATTTTACAAAGTTGGTTTAAAAAATCGTAGTTTTAATATAAAAATGGTTAAATTAAAAGAAAATGTATTAATGTGTATATAAATATTTTTAAGGTATATTTAAAGAAACAACCCGGTTTTTGCTTGCCAAGGCTATTCTTCGAATGAGAATTGTTTCAGGGAAAAATGAAAATCATGAAATATTAAATAATTTATCTCATTCATAGAATTTTACTATTCATAGCTGTTAACTCTAAAGATAGAGGTCATTTATTTTTGGATTCACGAATTTAACTAAGATAAAAATCACAAAGGAATTAAAGTAAGAATCTATTTTTAAAATACTTGATGAAGAAGATTGCTTGTTAACCTACCTCGATGGTTCAAGGTTACTTTGTGCTGACCTGACCCGACCTTTGGTCTACGCAGGGGAGTAACATGTCGAGAAAAATTAATTGGGGAACTTCCTCTGGAGAATTTGATGATGGTATAACCTAACAACAGCAGGATGTCAAGTTGGTGTTAAAAATATATGTGATCACAGGGGTGAGTCTTTTCACTCAGGAAACAACACTTCAAGTTTAGTTTTCTATAAAAAACAATATTATTTCTATGTTTGGCTTGATCCAAACCATCATTAAACTTAATCTGATAAAGACCGTTACTAAGCTTATTCTCATAATTCCACCATAATCGTAATTAAGCTTAATGTTGCTAAACTCCTTGAATTTTTCTCTAAAAATTATAGTTCAGTCACTTGTACGTGAATACCTAAAATACTCCCTATTTCAGAACGAGGCTACAAATCATAAAATGCACTCCTTTCTTGTTTAAGAAATGATAAATCAAATGAAAATGTAGATTTGAAAACTCAAATTCTTAAAAGTGTACTGGAGTGACCCGGACAAACTCAAAAGATAAAATATCACAAATAATCCACTTACTTTTAATATATTTCTGTGGTTAAGCAACTACGGGTAGAATGCTTTTAAAAATATCAAATTAGGATATGACAAAATTGAATCAACTGAAAAATATACTAGTTTTCCAAATTTTTACCTAAAATTTTGAATTCAATTATAAACTTAATACAAAAGTACAACAAACAAATTTGGGGCTCTTTCAACTTAAATATTATGAATATTAATTGATATGGAATAATCAAAACGTATACCAATCTTGTAGTTTATTTAGCTCATCACCAAACAAAATTGTAAAACAGAAAATAGTATATTTAATCCAATTTTTAAACAAAATATATAAAACTTGTGTGCATACCATGGAACTTAATGATTAGCCAACATGCAATGCAACCCTACTCTTATTTTTGCAAATTTTGGGGAAACATAATCTTATAGGATTTGCTAATTTTAGAAATAAGAATAATTTAGAGAAATACGGCATTTGAGAATGCTGTATAAATTTGTCCTATTTTTTCAAAGTGATGAGCTAATGTATGATGTTGAATCAGCACACTAAATATGTGCAGTGCTTAGCATATGATAGTAGTTTTCTAACATAAAATGTTACCAGATACAAGACAATCGTCATCAAAATAAAGTAAGTGATTTTGAAACTAAATTTATGGACCAACATTGTTTCACATTTAAAGGTTTCAAATTTTGGGTCAAAAAAAGAGTTTGTCTTAGAGATTTTTGCATAAGCCTTAGCTTATCTTTAGTTAATGATAATCTACTAATTGACTAAAAGTAATGATAACATTCAAAATACTGAGATGTAGCCCCTAAGTAGTTCTAGTTTTTAATGTAGCTCTTCGATTAAAACGAGTTTGAGACCCCTACTCCAAAAATAATATAAATTATTAACAAGTTACATTGGCATTTAATGAAAGAGGTTGTTTAGAATATCTCAGATGAGAAAGAGTAAATTCTGACATGTTATTTAAGAGATAAAAAGATTTATATTCAATTGAATTACATAATGTGTAGATTTATTGATAAACATTTAATTTATAAAACAATATTAATTAAAAACATTTATTCTACATTTAAGAATAGTCTTTATTTTTAAGGGGAAAATAATTCATTTTTTCTATTATGTTTGATGCTGCTCAAAGAATAAACAAAAACAGAACAAGCAATAACATATGGCAGCTCACATGCCATTATTCTTCAAGTCCAAGTGATTTAAATATATTACACAAACAAAATACATATATAAATAATAAGCATAATCATCATCATCATCAACAATTGTTTCCAGTCTGTGAATAGGTCAGTCTAGTAAAATACTTTCATATTCCTCTATCTTTCCACCATTCTTTCTCTTTCAATAGCTTCCATTCTTTTACTCTCACACTATTTTTACTATCTGCTTTTCCCATCTCTTTCTTGGCCTCCCTTGTGGTCCTATTCATACATAATTCATTTCCATTATTTTTTTTGGCATCCTCTCCGTCTCCATTCTCATTATATGCCTGCCCATACCATACCTGTTTTACTTCCTCTACTATCTCATGTACTCCCTCTACCCCCTCTCTTTTTCCGGATAGCTTCGTTATTTATCTTGTTTATTCTCGTGATAACTAACGTACTCCTCACGAACTTCATTCCCGTGGCCTCCACTGTTCTAGTTTATCTTACATTAAATGTCCATATTTCTTCTGCATACGTCACAATAGCTACAAAGTACGCCCTGTAGAGTACTTCTTTACAGTTCAAGGGGACTTCTCTTCTCCATAGCAGGTCTCTTACACACTTATTGATAAACTCTCCCTGTTGTCCTCTTAAAATAAAATCCTATCTACTTCCACATTCCACCTTAATCACACTTCCAAAATATTTTACGTTCTGAACTTTTTTAAGCTATACTCCATCCGAATTTATAACTTTACTAGGCATTATCCTCTTCATTATCATTACCATCATTTAACACTTCTCCATACAATATTTCGTTCCACACTCTTTCAATTTCTCATTCTATTTCTGTAACTATTCCTGTACTTCCTATTCCTCCTCCCCCAATACCATCAAATCATCATAAAACATCATGGCTTTCATTATTTCCCTCACGAGTTTTCAAGCCACTTTAGTCATCAGCATTCCCATTATCATTACAAAGAGTGTTGGTGAAATGACACTCTCTTGTTTCAACCCAACTTTTATTCGGAATAAATACGAAATCCCATTTTCCATCTAAATACAACTCATATTATTCTCAAACATACTTTTCATTCTCACTACAATTCTTATTTCCATTTCAGCCTCCTTCATAACTTTACTAGCTTTATTTATATCCATGCTATCATTTGCCCTCTCCACATCCATAGATACAATTACCAAGTATTATCCAAATTTATACTTTCTTTCCATCAGCTATCGTATGGCAAAGATAAAGTATGTTGTAGACTTCTTTTCCCTGAATCCATGCTGTTCTTTTCTCCACTTTTATTTAATTGTATCACTTATTCTCTTTTCTGGTATTATCTCATACATTTTTGTACAGTGGCCCTTAAGCGTTATCCACATATATTGTTTACACCTCTTCCTGTCTCCTTTCTTGAAAAGGGGTATTATAATTCCCTTCTTATATTCTTCCGGTACCTTCTTATCCTTTCAAATCACTCTCATTATCCTATAATATCTGATTCTCCTGCAGATTTTATCATGTTCATAGTAAGTTAATCCATACTCAGAGTTTGTCCTTGTTTCATCTTCTTTAATATGTCCTCCACCTATACACATGTGGGACCCCTTTCAGCCTCTTCTGTTATTTATACTTGTTCTTCTGTTTCACCCTCATAACTTTCCTCTTCCACTTTGAATATCTTCTAAAATATCTCATCCATAGGTATTATTCTTCCTCTCTTGTATTCAACGTTCTTTCTTTTCATCTACTGTTCTAGATTTTGACATTTTTATTTCCTCCTTTTTCTTACCTGGCTATCTAATACCCTCCTACTTCCTTCCACATCCTGTACCGAAATGTCAGTCCATTTTTGCATCAGATCCTTCCTGATTTCCCGTACAACTCATCTCACCTTTTTCTTCTTATTATTATTATTCTTCCTATATTATTCATCTATTCCCTCATTCATATATTTATAAATTTTTATGAATTGTTTATTCTTCTTCTTCGCTGCTTCTTTCAGCCTGTAGCTCCCCCAGGGTGTCCCCTTTCATTTTTCTCCTATCATTTGTCCTCCCACACACATCCTCTGCAGCTTCCACCAATATTTTCTTAAATCTTTTCCATTCCACCTGTACAATATTGCAGATCATCCTTTGGCATTAGTATTTCTGCCTTTCCTAGGTACAGCTCTCTTTCCTCTTATCTTTGCCTTCATACCTTTAATCTCCTTTATATTCTTACTACCTTTATCCAAGATTCCCATCCCTTTATGTCTGTCATCAACCACCTGTGGTCACTATCTAAGGACACACTGGGTTTAACCTTGATTTTTACAGTTTGACTTTTCATTTCTTCAGCTATGAGAAAGTAGTATAAAACCTATCTTTGCTCTCAGTCCCAGATGTATTTAGTAATCTTAATGGATTTCTTTTTCCTTCTTATACTGAAGCAAATTTTTCTTAGTTAGTAGTTTTGACCATAGTCTCCTACTCTTAAGAAGTTTTGAAGATGTTCTGTCAGGCTCTATTATGGGCGTTTTTGTTTATTTCAACAAGGCCATTTGTAAGTCATTCCACTTTTTAACATAATTTTGGCTACCCGCGCAATACACTCTGTTAGGCCATTTGACCTTGGGTAGTGGGGGCTGCAATTCACAAACTTTAAATTCCAATCCATTTCCAAATGTCTTAAATTCCTTGGAGTTAAATGGCATGTTATCACAAATTAACTCTACAGGAATGCCATGAACTGAAAAGATTCAAATTACAATATAATAATCCTGTCCTGAAAACTCTAAAATTTTGTTACAATTTTTTAATGTGAAAGATCAGGAAATTATTTCAAACTGATACGTTCTTTTTTATTATTTCGACCAAATTCTTTACACACTTTTTAGCAAATTTTTCATGCCATCATTAATTTGTGGTCAGTACAATATGTATTTGTTTTTTGTTGATTGTTGGGTCTTAGCTAATTCCAGATGATCTTCATGCTGTTGATTTAGCATATGTTATCGAAGGGCTTTGGACACAATAACGCTGACCTTGAGAAATAATATATAATTATGATTATACATTCTTCTTGTCTCGTTTGATTCATATCAAGGGTATGAGCATTTTTTAAAGTCATTACTCGAATCTTATTTCACAAAATATCTTGAAAGTAAATCACCAATCGACAGTTCCTTACCAAGCCTATAGCAAACATTTCGTTTATATTCAATCAAGTTTACTTAAATCTTTGCAAGCGTGGAGAATTCACTTCAGCCACACCCTTCTTCAATATTAACTCAATTAGTTTATGATTTGAATGAATTGTAACTAGTTTACCACAAATGAAATTATTAAATTTTTACACAGGTTATATATTGATAGGAATTATTTTTAAATTTGGCTGGTTCTTGTTTCACAATTAGTTAATGAACGAGAAACTAATGCAACTAACCGGCCTTATCGAAGTAGAATACAGACCACTCCATTTGAACTCCCATCAATTTGTATCTATTGATTTGGTCTAGTCGAAATTTGAAACCACTGGTTGTGCAATAATCAACTTTTTGATTATATTTAAAGAATCATACTATCTATTTATCCATAATTAATCATTACCTTTTTCTAACAATTCCCTAAAGAGTGCTGAAGTACATGACCTATTTTGTATTTATAGCCTTGGATAATTTATCATGCCAAACATTTTTTGTAGCACCTTTTTATCTTTAGGTTCTTCCAAATTTACTAAAGGCTGAATTTTGATATCATCTGAACTCATACTAAATGCATCATATTAGATATGACCAAGATATTTTACTTGATGCAACCTATCATGAATTTGGATTTAAAATAATCTTTTAAGGTGAGGACGCACTCTGATTTTGTCAATAGGCCTATATTATTATATTTTGAAAATTGACATCTGGACATGGAAATAGAACCTGGGAATGACCCTGGGCACGGGACGATTTATGAATAACTCTGTGGTTAGAGCATTGGCGTTCTAAGCCAAAGATCCCGGTTTCGATTCCTGTATCCAGGTATCATTTTTCAAATTTCAGAATATGATATTCAGATGGAGTAATCCTCACTAAAAGCATAAATAATATATTTGGCTATTTGATTCTTAAATATAGTATCATGCTTCTACGACAAATCCTTGGATGTCACCAAAGTAATTGTTGTTAATTTTTTGGAAAAAATATCTTTTGAGAAATTCAACCCAAATCGTAATATATCAAATTTAAATACACCAAAAGACATTCAAACGCACACAATATAATTGATTCTTCATCAAGTCCTACCTGATAAAAACTCTTCTTAAAATCAAGTACTGGAAAATAACACTTAATATTTAAATTTTCACTTTTAGAGTAAGTATTTCACAATATTATTACTATTAATAATAATAATAATAATAATAATAATAATAATAATAATAATAATCGACTGCAATGTTGAAGTCAGGGCTACCGCCTTTTCTTACATTTAATGAATATGAAGAATAAGCTAATACAATGTCTGAAACGAATGAGTGTTCAGAGGCTTCGTCTAGTGAAAAACATGAGGCTTAATCCTTTTTGCTATGGGAATACACCGTCATCCCAGCTATCACCTAAAGAGAAGTTCATCCCAGTCATTGATATACTTTCAACGTCAATGGCTGAAAGAATATATGGCTACGATGTTATCTGCGACCGGTTCGGATTTCTAAGCCAACTGGACAGTCTAAATACCTCAGACCTATGCTCTTCTGCAGTCGACCTCTTCATTATATATAAGAATGATCTGGAACCAACTCTTGGCTATGAATTGGTACAATTTGCAGCAATTTTAGATACATATAAAAAAAGTGTGATGGCATTGTGCCTAAGGACCTGTTTTTTTATATAATTCTTGTTGAGCCAAATATTGAAATTGTCTTAAGGATGTATCTAGTGATAATATTGTTTAATTTCATCTGGGAGTGGTCGTTTTCAAAGATGAAATTAATAAAGAACTGACTAAGCACAACAATGAAACAGTATTGCCTCTCATGCCTCTCATTTCTAGGATATCAAATAAGAGAAATATACTATTTTTAATCATTTCTACGAATTATTCATTTTTAATTTGGCATATGAACTACCTGATTAAACAGAACCTCATATAGGATTGCTCAAATATCCCTAAGTTATTCTTTGTTAAAGTAGCTACTTATTTTTCCTACTAGCTATAGTGTTAATAGTTACCTAGTTCTTGTGGACTATAATTCGCACTGGATTGAGGTTTAGAAGGTCATCTTGAAATTCTCAAAAATTCAAGGCTGAAAATCAGCCTTTTGGATCACTCGAATTCAAAATGTTTCCTCGATAATGAATCACCGAATTAGTAACCTTTAGTCCTCATTATCCTCGCAGAAACGGTTTGGCGGAGAAAGCGGTTATAATTGTCAGATTGATGTCGCAAAGCGATTGTGGTCACCTCTTGTTTTTCCTTCTTGATTATAGAAATAGTCCAGTGGCAGGGCTTCCAAACACACCGGTTCAGCTTCTTAAAACTCTCACCATTAGTTCTAGACTGCCTATACAGGATTGCTACTTGAGGCCATTAATAGATATTTATATTACGGTGACTGTCAAAGTAGTACGATCGTTTCATTACAACAAAACTGCTATAGTGCATTTACCCTGAAGAGCATGTTTTTGTTTGTAACACCAAACTGCAATCTTCGAAGGAGGATAGTGTGTGTGTGTGTGTGTG
>CABFWB010009523.1:0-12609 GCA_902151455.1 Timema bartmani
TGTTGCCTGGAAAACCTGGAAAAGTCAGGGAATTTTGTAAAATATGTTTTGTAGCCACACTGACAGTGCCTCAGGTCAATAATAAAATGTTTTATAAGATTAAACATCAAATAAATTGTTTTGTGTTCGCCTATTGTAATACACACACATTTAAGGGAAAAACACCAGCAGAATTATTCCTTGGCTATAAATCAATAATCAGACTTTCACTCTTGAAACCACCAGGCTCACAATATTGATTTAAAGCTGAAGAAGATAAAGATGAGTGTGAATCCTCATAGAGGATCAAGTCGTAGTTTTGTAAGGCATCTGAAAGTATTAGTCAGTAGTGTGAAAAGTGAAGAGGTTTAATGGACGGTGTAATTAGTCTAATGACTAGTCCAATGACGTACTTGGCCGTAGTAAAGGTACAATGTATCTCCACAGCTCTCAAACAGGAACAAGGGAACTTCATAAATACTTACACAATACAGCCCAACTATCAGGTCTACAACAGCAAATATTCCATTGACTACCAACAAGTCCTTGGATAGAGTCTCCCAAACATCCTTTCAACATACCAAACCACCAACTTAAGGGTCAACTAACAAAGAAGATTTATGTTGAGGCGCTCAACACAAGTTGTTTTGTTGCCAAAGAATTGGACTGGAAGTGTTATGGATTGGAAAAAGTTTAGGGGTGAAGAATCAAGGAGGCGGTGAACAGAAGAACAGAACAGTAAAATGTACCAACTCTGACTTAAAAATAGCCCCCGACTCCCGATGTGAACCACTAGAATGAAACCTAGGTCAGGGTATTGGGTAGTAGAGTTTGATTATTTTCAAGAGGCAGCCATAACCTCTATGTCCAATGGCAGCAATTTAAAATGTAATCTGTGTTTTTCTTTTCATTGCAAAATACATATTTTTTTCATTCCTTTGCATCCTACTCTTTTCTACCAAAGGAGGGTTTGCATAAACACACAGCTTGAAATACAAAGGTAATAGCAATTTATTAAATAACACATAGAAAAATACATAAGCATAATAAATGGTAGTTCATATGGTTTCAGTTGTTTGATAAATCAGATATACATTGGAACAAGAGTATCCAAATAAATGAAGCAGGCAAACATCAGACTGCTGGCTACTAAGGTCACTGCTAGCTCGCACTGTACTTTGGACTGAGCACTATCAGTAAATGAATAATCCCTTCAATTAATCACCTGAGGCGATTAGCGTTAAGCGATTAGAAATTCGCTAATCAATTAAGATAACTAGTAGGTAGCAAGAAACCAACCAGTCTATAGGGTTCATAGAGAACGAATACCGAGTTTGGCTAGGTAAAGATTAATACCACAAGTGGGATTGACTAAACAAGTTCCCTTAGATTAGCTCACTAGCTCATAGCGCTCACGACTACCTAGGTACATAAAAGTTCAGACTAGAACTCATCATTAAACCAGCAACGTATTGCCATCCAAAAATAAATGATATACTGTGCGAACGGCATAGCCACAATACAGGGGAGCTAACCACATTCCACTAGTGTACAAATAATATGCCTCAATTAGGGCATCACAGTAAAAGCTGTGGTAGACTATTTCAGGGCTCAAGACCAAACCTTTACAATAAAGGTGTACTCAGAATGAAGTTCAGCATCTACAAGCGTTAGGCTTAAGAAGCCCGTCTAAAGCGAAATAATTGCAAACAACACAGCGAGCCGTTACGGTCTCGCCTGAACAAGTGAAGCCTAAAGGAGGCACAATAACAAGACTAAATAACATAATGTAAAAAGGGCCCATCAAAAGGACCGGCTGACCCAATTGGGTCATTAATCATGTCTGGTAACTCCCGGTTACTGTGAGCTTATGTACCCCTCAGCTATCCTATTGTAAAGGAAGTCTGATACTTAGTCAAACGCTGTAGCGTTACTAAATTAACTAAACACCGCAAGTACATCCTAAAAAGACTACCATTTCACAAAGGGATACAAGCCGGTAAATTAAGAACATCTATTTTGTCTATCATGAATCCAAACTACAAAATTTGGTTCACGCAACCAACTAATCCCAGCTGGTTCGTGTATTTAAGGTAGGCATCCCCATTGAACTGAGTACACATTACATAGATTCTAACCAACAAACGATAGGCTCTGGGGTAGCCGAACTAGCATCTATCTATTTACATGCCTAACTAAATCACAATGATACTTAAACAAAAGCCAATTCATTTAACTTTACCAAGTACTACGCATAGAGTACAGCGATGTAAGTTAGACTTGAACTATAGCACCGTCAAATAAGTACAGTTAAACCAGCCCATTTGTCGGCTGGAACCAAACACAATTCCATGCCAGTAATTCTTTATCCTAATTCTGCTGGTAGGGTAGTATGAGCACGTATAGTGCACCCACAATTGAAGGAATGATGATAGCAAACCAGCTGTGGCGGGGGCTAACTCCAGCAACCCTTGGTTTCAACTCCCCTTGACGCCATAGCGCCCAAGGTCCGGCTCTGACGGTGTGCTGCTATAAGGATGTAGAGAACCAAGAGTTAGAGAACCAGTATGCTCCAGACAATAAATCGTTCTGTATATTAAAAATTTAGCTCGTCGCAAAATAATACCACAAACTCCCCGACTGGGACCAAAACAGAGAGGGGAAGGAGGGAGAATTCAGCCAACCACGTCGAATGATGAAAATGCTAGGAGGGGTGGCCGCCAAAGAGGGGTAGGCACATGTGTGACGAGCCGAGAAACAGAAAATATGTGAAGATTGAACATTGCCTGTGTTTGTTGGTAGGGGTTTTAGTGCTCCGGTGTCAATTGAGGCTCATTAGTGATGGTCTCGGGGCATAACCTCCGTATCAGGTCGGCTATGGGAAATTCAAACTGCAGCGTCGTGGTCACATTGTTGATACCTTGGAATTTGACAAAGCCACTTAGTTGTGAGAGATAAATGCCCATTAGCTCGGCACACCTTTTATATGTTTCTATCCACCTTTCATGTACCTTCTTACAAATATAATACAAATACTTCTGAACTCTATTAGACATTCTTGGCCTATGTGGTGATTTAATCAAGATTGCTAAGTTTGATTTAAAATGAGTACAAACTTAAAAAATTAACAAGTATATGCTTCACATTATCTGAATATTTCTTTCTAAAATTCGAATTAAATAGGAATGTCATGGGGAATCATTGTTGGTTCGAATTAACCAGATTCTAGTGTATGTATAAAGATGAACACACACACTGATATACTTTGATATTTTTTCTTGCAGGATGTTACAAAATTAACCGCTTTATCCCCAGAAGTAATCAGCCGGCAAGCAACTATCAACATAGGTACTATTGGTCATGTGGCTCATGGGAAGTCCACGGTGGTGAAAGCTATCTCGGGTGTGCAGACTGTTAGATTCAAGAACGAGTTGGAAAGAAACATTACAATCAAGCTTGGTGAGTACAAATTGGTGCTAACATTGTGATCATTGTGTTTCAGCTTAATATTTTACAAATCTAATGGCCCCATTCTTTCCCCGTGATCTGAGGTTGGGATCTGTTTAAACTACTGATCAAAATGCCCCCAGGCAAGACATCAAAGGAAGGGGCTGTGTTGTTAAATACGCTTTTCACTGTCCAAATTATCTTTAGATAAATGTGGTGTTGTGGTTTTGAGTTTCCTGCTAAACATGTGTTAGTATCAATCTAGAAAATTATCTACTTTTTTTTACTATTAATTTTAGTAAACCCTATGCGTCGGTTGATTTTTGTTTTTTAGACAAATTTAACCTTCTACTTTTGTAAGTCTCAGATTCCCACTTGAATTACTCACTGCATGTTTGGAGCCTTAATGAATCCTTCTACTAGATGTAGTTCTTCATTTTACTATTTTGTTGTGCGGAAAAAAACACCCTAAGAAAAGTCACAAGGAAGCATTTAGTATTATATTTTTTTCAGCAGCATTTATTAATTGAAATATATTTTGACACTAAGGTTAGTTATGTAAGTGTTTATGTGAATGTAAATATCCAAAGGATATGAAGAATCCTTTTATAAAACTATTTTCATAATGTGTTTTGCATTAAATTGAAAGATATGAAAGTTTTATGCGAACTCTTTGTGAAAAGCTTAATGTGGTAGATTGTTTTAAATGTAAAGCTTATATTTTTATAACTGTAACCTACTTACTAGACTTAAAGATACTTTGCCATTAATTTTAAGAGTTAAAACTTTGTGTAAATTAACGTTTGAAAAGACTAAGGCCAAGAATTTTAATGTGGAATACCTTAAGCCATTACGGAACCAATGAACCACCTCTGATATACTTTGCTAGTCTGAATCAGTAGGTATCTTAAACTTTGCTTGGTGGGAAATTAGTTCAAGTACGCTGGAAGAAATCTAAGGTGAATATTGAATAGTCATTTACCCCGCCAAGAAAAATAAATTATAACACGATTTAAAACAATTTGTCAAACCAAACAAGTTATCATATATACATGGTGATTGCACCCAGCAATACGTGTTCTTGCTGGCTATATACTTGCTTAGTCTAAAAGTATTAACTCGATAGGTAGGTAAGCTATCTTATTTGTTTTAAGTTGGAATAAATTGATTAACCAAAACAACTAAGTAAATACTTTCATATATCAAATAATAACAGCAAATGTAAACATGTGTTGAAAATATGTTTTAGATATTCAGGAACGAAAGAACAAGTTCTGAACTTTTCTTGAAATTTTCAAGATTATAGCATATCTGTCTTGTCAATCCCCTCAGGAATCTCGAAATTCGGGAATCCTTCACACCCCTAGCTAGTATTAAAATAAGTTCAAAATTTTTATGAGAAAACTATTTTGTTTAACTTGTTACTTTTAATAATATTGTCAATTATTTTTCACATTGAAGTTACCACTATTAAACACATAACACAAACCACTAATTTTACCCCATTAAAAATTATACTTTGATTAAATGATATACAGTAAGCATAAGTTAATAATTGATTGTGTTTTTGAATTAAGATAATTGGTTACAACTTCAGGTATATTCACAACATTTGTCATGTTTGAAATATTTTATTGGCTTTTTTCTATTTCATTTCTAATCCTATATTCCTAATTTTCGCAGAAACATTAAATTGTCAAACAAGAATGTCTTTGTAAAATTTTGACTCCAATAAGAGTTTTTGTGGTGTAGACTACAGTATTATATAACATATGTAAAAATTTAATATTTGACATATCAATGTCATTATTGTGAAAATTAGCTGATTGTTAATAAATCATTAACTAAAAATATTAAAATTGAATATTATTTGAGATTAAGTTTATTGATTATATCTTAGGTTGTAAATAATTTCCATAAGTATTCGATAAAAAACATTTTTATTAGCGTTGCATACATATTTCCAATTGTGTTGGTTTTGGGCCTAGTTAAAACTCCTAAATACACAGATCCATTTATTTGTCCCAAAATCTGTATCAATTTCTCATGGATTGTTTAAAACTTCTAAACACATTCTAAATAGCTAATTGTACAGAACTATGAGAAAAGCTCGGTAAATTTAGAAATCGCAATAAAGTAACCTATTTGTATAGACGAGTACTCTCAATTATTTTGTTTTTGTAGTGACTGATTTAGTTTATATTTTGTGGTGACATTACACCTATTTAATTTCTTTTACCCTACACATGTTAAATTATCATGACTCAATTACTGGCCCAAAATTGTCATAAATATGTTCTCTCTAGTGTGATAAAATCAGTGTTGTTAGCAACAGTCAAATGATTATCTATAGTTTTCTTATTTTGAATAGTGGTTTGTGTACTTGTATTTTTTGGTACATTAAACTAAACCCTAATTAAAATCAAAAGATTGTCTTTGCTTAAACATTTTATGTATAGCCTATTTAATTTTTTAAATGCCATGTTCTTGCTAGGCTCTGTCACCATTGAAAAATAGTAATGTTTTCTCAACTAGATTTGAAAATAAGAGTACTCGTCTGTATTTAGGTTGCTTTAATTGCAGAGGCTGTGCAGAACACACTGGAGGCAACTGGTGCAGATTGTGTAGCAGTGTTGAAGATGGAGACTGCGTCGCCGGCGCAAACCACACCCAGCAAGTCAAAATGCAAGATTGTCAAGGTGGTTGTAGAGAAGTTGGATATTCAGGTTGCAAAACTTAGTAAAACCAACAATGTAAAGAAGAGAAAGTCCATCATTGAACATGCTCCAAGCTGGAAGAAGCATTCAGGACAGACTGCATCCTCTTCAAAGAAAAACAAAAATAGTTCTGGCAAGTGTGCTGTAAACCAGGAAGAAGAGATATATGAAGTTGATAAGATAGTCGATCATGGTGTGTTTGATGATGGCAGAGAGTATTTTTTAGTGAAATGGAAGGGATGGGGATCAAATAATAATACCTGGGAGCCAGAGAGTAACCTCCCTGGTTGTGAAGAAATCTTACTTAGATATTTTAAACATAAACAGTTGGCTTCAGTCCGAGAAGAACCACCACGGGAAAAACTGGAAACCTTGTGCAGTAAAATTTATAATCCATCTAGAGAAGCTTTGGAGAATTTGATGAAAGATTTTTGGTCATCCAAAGGAGGCTTAGTTTATGATATTCCCACTAAAGAAAAAATTAATGAAGTGCTTGTGACTTTGTGGAATATCACTGAGAATGTAAGACCTGTAATTCTTATTGAATATGTTAAGAGGCTATTATTGATATGTGATTTGCATTTGTATAGATTGCAACAGAGGAAAGACCTGGACAATTGGGAACAGGACATGAATAACACTTCAAAAGACAAAGCTAAAATATTTGTTGAGAATGAGGTTGACTTGGAAGGTCCGCCAGATAACTTTACCTATGTAAATAACTACGTCCCTGGGGAAGGTGTACATATACCTGAGGATCCTGTTATTGGTTGTAACTGTGGGGAAGAATGTTCACCTGGGTCTAAGTGCTGTGCCACCAAGGAGTGGGAAAGTCGTTTTGCCTATGCTCCAGATCGTCGTCTCAATGTTAATGTAGGGACTCCCATATATGAGTGTAATAAATGTTGCAAATGCCCTAGTAATTGTCGCAACAGAGTAGTTCAAAATGGTAGGCTGGTTGATCTGGCCGTTTTTCGGACCAAAAACGGCTGCGGTTGGGGTGTAAAAGCTATGCAAATGATCCGTAAAGGAACATTTGTTTGTGAATATGTTGGAGAAGTCATTACAAATGAGGAGGCAGAAAAACGTGGGATGATCTATGATGCTGAAGGAAGAACGTACTTGTTCGACTTGGATTACAATGAGAAAACCCAGTGCCCATACACTGTTGATGCAGCCAGGTTTGGTAATGTTTCACATTTTATTAATCATTCCTGTGACCCTAACTTGGCAGTCTATGCAGTGTGGATCAACTGCTTGGATCGAGACCTTCCAAGACTGGGTCTGTTTGCCACAAGGATGATACGCAAAGGGGAGGAGATATCATTTGATTATCTTTGCACGTATTCTGAAAAGGAGAACCCAATAGCCGCTGAAAAAAGCAAGTTAGATAATGATACACTTTCTGATAAAGATGATCGACCAACCACACCAAATTGCCAGATAGATTCTGAAAAGGCTTTTACCCCATTCAGTTCCCCATCCCGCTCAAGACTTACACTGCCATCCAAAGAGGACGAGGAAGGCAATTTGCCCGACGGTGTAGTGCCCGACACTAGAAGCCGCAGGATGCTTTGTAAATGTGGCGCAGCTAACTGTAGAAAGTATTTGTTTTAATTGGTCAGGTCTGATAAATTGATCTTTTACTTGTTAATTAGAGGTTCATGCCTGTTATCAAAATCGCAGGGAAAACTCAATTTGTTAAGGGATCTTTTTTGTATAGATCAAGATCATTATTGATACTATTGTCCAAAATGTTAATAATTCGAGATATTTTATGTGTTTGTCCTGTATGGAAAACTTGGAGAATTATTTTCCATCCATTTCGGTGGCTGCTTGGTCTCAGGTGTCGCTCTCGCAATAGACTGGCTGCCGATGATGGAGAGACCGGGTCAGGTGTACTGAGGTTATTTCCTAAATGGTTATCCAATCTAGCTTCAAGCAAATGTGGGTACATTTCATCTAAACTAAACCTTATTCATCCCTAACTCTTTAGCATATTTAGTACATATGTGCATAACCCGTCCTGGTAGTAAAACAGGGTGCTAAAAAAAATATTTTTGGTAAAACAAAACTATTTTATTTATTCATTTATTTAGCACCGCGTTTTACTACCTGTTCGAGTTATACGCTTAAGTACTAATTACGCTAATGGGTTAGAAATTAGGAAGGTTGAATTTAGAGGAAGTGAACCTGCATTTGCGTGGAGGGAGAGTGGAAAACCATTTAGGAAAAACTATCCCTAGTTCAGCTGACGAAGATTCGAACCTTGATCTCGTTCATGGCAGTCTAGCTCAACACAAATCTAGCGTGTTAGCTAACTACACCACCGAGGTGGGTAAAGCTAGTTGAGGATTGGATAGACGTGACTTGGTGACAACCTGTGATGGAAGAAAAATGAACAAAAATTCTGTTGGTAAAATAAATGGATATGTTTAATTCAGATTTTTTTGTTATTTATTTTGTATGAGAACTGTATTTGTTTAACAAGTAAACGGGATTTACAAATGTCATTGATATTATAGATAAAATAAGGAAGGACTAAAAATGGATGGAAAAATTCCACTTGGAGAAAGAAAAACAAATTTTGTTTGAATCCAACGCACAACATTAACCTGCTCCATTTGGACTCAATATAAATTGTTAAATGTTTATTTGTAATTATTATTGTTATTCATATAGAACAATCATTTTTATCTTTATATTATTACAAAGATTTTTTCTTTTTAAAGTAAATTTGCATTAATTGAAAAAATGGTATTTAGGATTGAGTGAATTTACCTTTTAGGATGTTTGTCCCTCCCACATCATTTCCTTTAAATGTCTACAACAGTAGAATTTTTATAGGCTGCCTTTATTTGTATATTTGATATCCTTGTTTACAAACTTTTTAAATATATGTATGTATTTAATATATTTGTTTTGACTTGATCCATTTCAATTTATATAAAAGTCAATTGTTTTGAAGCTAAAAAGTACCTCCAAGTTTTAATTAAACCTAAAGACTTGTTGTGATGTTGGTTATTTCTTTATTATTATTATTATTATTATTATTATTATTATCATCAACAGTTTTTTGGAAAGAATTCTCCATGATAAACTTATTAGCTTAAATGTTTTTTTAAATGGGTCTCTTAGTTTAAAAAAAATTAAAGGTTTTAATTTTTTTTTATTTCACTTCAAATTTGACATTTGACTATCTTATTTTATTATGTTTTTTTAGAGCTAGCCTCTTACCGCAACACATAAAACCCCAAACTATTTTCATACCTCTTTTTTAATGTAAATAATACACTTTAAAATCATTAGAGTATGAATCCATACATATTATTTAATAGCAACTTAAAAATTAATTTGGAAAAAAATAAAATAATAATAATTTCAATAAATAATCTCACAGAAGCATGATACTACATAGACATTAAGAGACTTAACTGGATTATCTGAGCTCAACACTAAATAAAAGGGAAAATTGTTTATTTCTGCTAAGCAAAAACTTAAAAAACATTAATTTTTCTGTTTATTAGATATAAATAAGTAAATGAAAGTGTACAATGCATATTTTTTCTAAGTTTTAGATTACTAACGAACACAAATAAGTTCTTAATAAAGTTGTTTCTTCATTTTTCAAATATGTATTTTGTAGACAATTTTACTTTAGAGCTATTAGGAATGTATTATAAATATATGTACATTAATTTGAATGTGTTAAATAAATAATTCATGATAAAAAAATCCTACAAAATATGCCATTTAAGTTGGCTTTTAGTATAAATTAGATATTTGTTTATTATCGTGTTTACCAAGTGAGCCACTAAAGCTTATTAAGTTGCTACTACAAGACAAAATACAATACACTGCATAACTAAATTTATTAATGAAGTAATGTTTAACTACCGGTATTTTACTAGATTAAATTTTACTTAAGAGTATTAATATTTTACATGATTTCTAAATGCACTTATAATAAGTATGTAGGAAATAAACTTCTCTAAATCAATTAAGTAATTAAATATTATATAATGTATAAATATGAAGCACACATTTAAGTAAAAACACAAACACATGTTATTTATGGTTTAAATTTGGAGAAATAGCCAGCGCACCTCCCTAAGTAATGCTGGAACAGAAGTTGTTTGAATAAAATACAAAAAAAAACACAAACAAATTTTTAAAGACAATCTTTCACTGTCACAGACATCCTCTTCAGGTTAAGAGACTAGACTGATGCTCTTGGTTGAACTGCGAGGTAGGATGTCAACATCTAACAGTTAATCAGTTGTTATTTCATTGTATATACGGCAGCAATTGGATTAAATAGATATATAAAATAATCTAAAAGTTTTGTTGTATAATAGTATGTATTACATTATAATTGTGACATTGAATACCCTCAACAAATAAATCTACAACCCTTAACAACTCAAGAGATGGGAACTGGCCCATCAACTTATCACCAAATCCAGACAAGCCCCTACTAACCTCAACCTTGTATTACCTCTCCTCAAGGCCGTAGTCAAGGGGGGGTTTTGGGGGTTCAAACCCCCCCCGAAATGTTATGAACAAAAAATATATGGCTCTATTGATGGTTCAAACAATATCAAAATTAAGGTAGAAGTACAAATTAGGGGGTTGTGTTGCCATAAAAACACTTCAGAGAGCTTCTAGAACTGTTTAATATTTTGAATTTGTCCTAGCCTCCGGCAGTTAGGGGGTATGTCACCATAAATATGGGGGATGTGCCCATCAAACCCCTCCTGAAATCATTGGCTGGCTACGGCCTTGCCTCTCCTTCCTACTAGCACACTTATGATACTAATATACAATAATTTGTCTTGTGTCACAATTAGAATATATAATAGCACTTTTAATTTGTCTATTTAATCAGTGTTGCTGTCTATAAAACGGAATTAAAACTGAAAAATAAAATAAGTTGTTGGCATTCAACCTTGCAATCTGACCAAGAGCATTGGTATACTCTCTTGGCCCGAAGTAACTGCCAGACAGTGAAAGCTTTTCTTTAAAAAAGTGTTTTAGCGTGCTCCTTCCTAATTTAAACCATGATTTAGCCTAGTGCCGTTTTCCTAATAACATATTTATAAACACTTCATTATTTCAATGCCTTCATGGCATCTTCCTCAGGAAGTATTAGACTAAACAGGAAATTGGTTTAACCGTGATCACAACTAAGCAAGTGAAGCAGAATCTAACTTGCTGTTTAATCTAATACTGTTAAGGAAAATGCCATGAAGGCATTGAAATATTGAAGTGTTTGTAAATGTGTGATGGTGTTTTTACTTTTGTTTGTCTCTTATTTATCCATATGCACTTATAAAATGTTCCCAACAAGTCTAGTTAGTTCACCTGTGAATCCAATTTATTCAGGTGTTAACTCGTGCTGATGAATGTGGTCTTCGAAGGATGTTTCACTATCAGGTTGAAAATACTAATTAAAATAAAGTTTTATACCATAACCTCAAAACGCATGTTTAATCTAGTTGATCTTTTCGTTTGAGTAGAGGTTAACTAATTTAGATGGTACGGTATATATGTTTAGGTTGGCAAAATATGCAAATCATTATTTGATAAAAATACAAATTTGGACAACTGAAAAACAAATAACTTACAACATACACAAATATTCGGGAATACAAAAGATTGTGTTGGTTTTTAATGACAAAAAAATGTAATTACAGAAAAATACCAAAGTATTAATTCACAATTCATAAAGCTTTGGCTATTATTATAATAAGGTTAAGACTTGGATATTATTGTAATTTAATAAATGCAAGTATGAATTAAATTGGTTAGGTAACTTTTAAAATATTGTATATAAATACATTATAATTTGGCTATATATATATATACACAACACACAGTCTTGGATCTACATTAAATATATTAATTCTCCTGACAGTACAAACCATTGTTAATTATTTTAACTGAGCATATAAACATGACAAAAAAAAAGTTTGGACCCTTAAATTCAAAATTGAATACTCTAACTTGAAATATTAGTGTTAGGTATGTAATTTGAAAACTCATTTATACAAATTTAATCTTATACTATTGGGAAAACATTTATTTTATGAAAAATAAAATAAACATGATTTGCATAGAACTAATTAATTCTTTCAAAACTTATTTTTGTTAAATAATATAAATACGACAAGGAAACAAAATAAGTATTCAGTATCACCAAATCTGCATCAAGAATTTTTTTCATCCTTATTTCTGAAACAAAGTTAATCAGATGTAATAAGTACGTACTTAAATTGTATTAAAAAATAGAGGGTTTTAATTTTCATTAAGATTTGAAATAAATTGTAATATTCATATTGGAAGAAAATTGGATTCAACCTACCACTTTTACTTTTTAACTTCCAAAAAACTGACTTTTGAAAATAATATAATTTCAACTCTGGCAACGTGAAGTTTATATTTTAGCTTGTTTTTGTAATTATTT
>CABFWB010009525.1:0-12601 GCA_902151455.1 Timema bartmani
TAATATTTTTAAACATATTGAATTTGATTTATCACTCATTTATCACACAACACAATTTTCTTAGGAGTGTGAGAAAGTAAGTACAAGTATTGTAATTTTATTATAAGCTTGGAGTGTGAAAACAATGTCTGTGTCTTTTCAGAAAACCGAATGAAACATAAACAGACACAAACAACAATGTTATACTTCATAAAGAGAAATAAGCTGAGTAGTGAGGAAGAACACCCAAGGTATGATGTAATCCACCTGCTGATCATAAATCAGAAAGAAGGCACTTCAAATGCTGTTAATCTAGTAGAAACACCCTTCAATGTTGGAGAACATGCTCTAGCTACTCATGAGAAGAAATCTTCTTCACTGAATAGTAACGAAGAGAATGTAGTGAGAACAATCATTGCCAACAAGTTATTAGATATTGGGAGCTTTGTGGGTGTTGAAATAGATGATGTGATGAAAGAAAAATTGCTGAAGACACCTTGGAAGCCTCCCTATGGTTACAGTTATATAATTGAACCAAGGAGGCATTTAAAGTTAAATGCAGGCATTTAAAGTTAAATGGATACAAAAAAATTTCTTGACTCACCTTATTTGCTAAGGTGTGTCATTTTTGCCTCAGAATTTGCTGGCAAAGGAGGCCGCCAGAAGCTGCATGCTCTGGTAGGAAAATCTTTAAATAGATGGAAAGATGCAGTGGCAATTTTCTGATCACACCAAAATGCAGAGTATCATAAAGTGGCATCAGAAAAAGCAGAAAACTTTATGTTGGTTACGAGTGGAAAACACTCCAACGTTGCTTCTCAAATCGACAGTGAAAGAAAACATCAGGCTGAAGAGAATTGTGCAAAACTTGTTGCTATTGTGAAAACCATTATAATTTGTGGCTGGAAATAAATTTCACTCCGAGGAATGATGATGCTGGAGACATCTTTAAGAGTAGTTCTGAAACAAATGACAGGAGTTTTTGCGCTTTATTGCAGTTCCGTGTTATTGCTGTTGACCTAATGGAAAAGGAACATTTGCACATGTAAAAAAAAAAAAACTATTTACACAAATCCAATATTATTCAAAATGATTTGATCAAAGTGTGTGGGGAAGTTGTTCAATATATATTAACTAAGAATATAAACAATGCAAGATTGTTTTCAATTTTGGTAGATGAAATGATGGATATAACTAGAACTGAACAAATGTTACTTTGTGTCGGTTATGTCAATGATGTGAAAGGGACAGTAAGGGAAGAAATTTTACGATTTGCGCCAGTTTTTTATGTTACAGGCCGATGTTTGACAGACACATTCTTAGATGATAATGGATTGATTGCTGAATGCAATGAGAACTTATTTCCCAATTTAAAAATTTTCCTTCGCATTTTTGCAACACTTCCTGTTTCAAAATCAAGGAGATTGAAGACATAGCTTCGGAATTAGACGGGGAAAGACCAGTTGACAAGAATGGCTCTCATGTATGTCCACCGTGAGATAGATATTGATACATAAGGCGTTATCACACGTTTTACTAAATAACGACCTCGCCAGGATAACTTTGTATTGTAATTTTTTTCTATGCAAAATATGATAGTGGAATATAATATTAATCTTTGTGCTGTAAAACATTTCTATTCCTTCTCTTTTTTTCTGTCCTGTTCCCCCTTACCTCCGAAAATAAATCCTAGATAGGGGCCTGATGATATTTTGAGAGGTCCTTGTTAGGAAACATTTTGAAAATTAGACTCCTCTCAAATCTATTTGATGTCGACTTTCCTCAGGCAATATTTAAAATTTTTATACACCTAGAAGTTATTGATCCTTGCCTGAATTATATTTTTATTAATTTAGTTTCTAAAATTTATTTGAAGGGGTTTTACCCTGGCAAACTTTGTATGCCTCTATAAGCTATTTATAGTGGTCCTCGCATTTAAATTCCGGTAGATGGCCAAATTCAAGCACTTTTCCAGAGGTTTTCACTGATGCACAAAATTCAAGAGTAATTCCTGGTTTTCCTGATCAATCGCCACCCTATTGAAGTACAAATCTTCAATGATAGCACCCATTGAAACCAAAGAATGAGAGTTTAAGTAATTTTTGTTGTTGTTGTTGCGTCCATGTGTGTAAAATAAGTCCATGCTTGTATGCAACGTGAGCCCAAGCTGTACCTGGCCTGGAGTGACTTTGTTCTTATTGATCTTAATGGAGAGAGGTGAGTGTGTGTTGGTGTCCTTTGGCTTGGACACATCCTTCAGCTTCTTCACTGGCTTCTCATGGTGTTTGGAACGTTTACCAGGGGATGGAGGTCCGCCCTTACTCATGTTTGCCTTGTTTTTCTTGTCACGCTTCTCTTCTGCAGTGTTCATAACCTGTGACAAATTACTGGATAATATTAACTTGCTAATAGCATGTTAATATTAATTTACTGAATCAAAAGTGACTAGATGATTGTAGACCAATGGCAAGACAATGCTTGTGTCTGTTCTTCCTACTACCCGGATATTACATTAATAGGCGAGTTTTCATGATTGAATTGGTTACATCTTGGTGTCAAGGGTTTACGACCAAGTGGTTCTGACCCAGGTGGAAAACGAAAATGATTTGGAGATGTTTTTCTTAAACAAAATGGTGGTTGGGGTAGAGTAGATCTAACATGTACTGCAGATCGACTGAAAATGAGCTATTTAATTTTATTCTTAGATTGGTGCCTATTGTGATTAGTACTAATATTTACACAACATATCAAGCTAAACATATCTTCCCAAAAATAGCCTTAAGAAAACATGAAGTATGTATGTAATATTAAATAGGCCTAGATCATTTAGTAATCTCTTTCGTACATCCATAGTAAATGGTTTTTAAGTGCCCCCTTACTGCCATGTAATTCTATCTAGTTATTGCTGTTCATTTTAATTTACAAAACTTAAAATTAATTGACTAAGAAGTTATACTCGTTTGAATCTAACATAAAAAGTGACACTGTTTTGAAATTTGCGCACAAATTCTCGGATCATTGGTCGTAGGCCTGTTTAATCTGGTCAAGGAAAGCATTACCAAACTGAGCTCTGGTATCATCTCAGTCATAAAAATGTCATTAACATCGATACTAGGTAAACTGCAAAAGCTCGCCTAGTGGTACTTGGGTAGGGTGTTATATGTGGATCACTTTATTTAACTATAAGCAGGCTACTTGTGTACAACCTGAATAGGTAGACTACCGAACTATAATAATTCTATAGTAAATGAGTCCACTACAATACATTTAAAATTAGTGGAAATTTCTACAAGATTATTGTAATGTCTCAGTTATACAAAATTATACAATGGATCAAATCAACAACAAAAAATTTGCTTACCAATATTTTTATTTTATTTTTAAGCACTGCATCTTACTACCCATTCAGTCATATATATATATACTAACTAACCCAATTTGTTAGGAATGGGAAAGATTGAATTTAGAGGCAGTATATCTGCATTTAAGCACAGAGAGAGTGAAAAACCCGCCTCAGTACAACCAATTGGAATTCGAACCTCAATCTCCCTGTCACCAACAGTCTAGACTATTGCAAGACTGACACCTCAGACCATGGGGCTACTGAAGCAGATACTTACTAATATTTATCACATATCTTATCTAGGTGGCGAAATTGAACAGAAATTATTGTCTTACACCTAGCTAAAGCACTTAAGATAATGTCTTCAAACCTGAATTTCATCATTAAGAATGTAGTTTCTCTTGACAATAGTGGAGAGCATGGCTTCCATCTCAAGCTGCAGAGCATCCATATCTTCCATTCCAATTCCATCTTCTTCCGAACGGTTCAATACAGTGAAATAGCGCGGGAATAAATGTTCATTGTCAGCAACCTTGATATAGGGATAAGACAGCTCTTTGCTAGGCACGTCGCCTGCCATTTCACTACTTCTAGGTTTGGAAGAGGTCTTTACATATTCCTTAACCTTCCCAGGTCCCTTCTTGGGGCTCTGCCTCAATTTACCTGATGAGGACATCATTTGTGCAAAGAGTACTGGAGGAAAAATACAAAGGCCAGTCAGATTTATAAATGCAAGTGACATTGACAATTATGATACTAAACTGAAATGAAGTTGATATTATTATTTTGAGATAGTGTGCATAGTTTAATTAATGTAATTTAGAAAATTTACCAAGATATGTATTTTCTTTCCGGACTATTTTTTGTCCATGTTATACATATTTTACTTACACTATTGGGATAGGGACAAGGGAGGTAGAATTTTAAGAGGAAATTTACCCGTATTTACAAGGAAGGAGTGTGGGAAACCAGATAGAGAAAACCACCGATAGTATAAACAGCTGGGATAAGAACCACGGCCTCCACATCATCATCATCAAACCAGACTAGACGAACTTGACACCTAGTCCACATACCACAAATGTGGCTAATAAGATATATAAACGAATCGTTGAATTAATTAGGATATAGTTAGCTTCATTTACAAATAACTGTGCTAATAAAGCTAATGTCGAGAAAGCCACTAAATGAAATTTTAATAAATGTTCTTTATTATTCATCTTTAAAAATACAGTAGCCTATATTTTAATTTGAAAGAAATCATCAAAAGTTATGACATTTTAGTGGGCAGCTTCTAAAATTATAAATTCATTCCGCTATTTCCAACCTAAATAAACTACTTTGGGATAGTCTGTTTAAAGGTAAGATTATTTACTGACTTTATTACTAAAAGGTGTAGCTGGTGTTGATGGAGCCCAGGGAAAATAAACAATGGCACCCCTTGAAAACTGTTCTTTAACAGTGGACTGCATTCTTGGTTCTCAACTGGTTAGTTGTCATGATAACACTTACAAAAGAATAAAAACAAACTTACACTCTTACTGTTTAAAAAAAACTAAACTTACTTTATATTGTTGCTAATATTAATAGTATGCCAGCCATAAATATATATTTTTTAAATTTGTCGGCATTTTCTGTTAATAGCAGACATCCATGATATAATAATCACACATAGAATGTGGAAAATGATGTGGGTGGATGCCTCTCTTGATTTCAAGGTCAATTTCAAGGTCAAAATGGGTAATTTTGTGTTTTACATGGATTCAGTGTAGAATTAGTATATCTATCAAGTGAAACTAAATTCTATACAATGTAGATGTATCGTAAACTTTTAATTATAATTTAAAACGTCATATTACATATAAATATATAGCCAAATGACATAGAGGATCTTCAATTTTCTGAAAAAACATTTTTCAGTGCAGAATCAAGCTAGCAAGTAGCAATCCGATTAGTGGTAACTCTTTTTATTTAATATTTTCCATGCTTTCCCTTGTGTGTAACACTTGTATCAACTCAGAGTTGATTCAATCATGGCCATGAATACAGTGTCCATAATTTAATGTCCTTGGACAGGACAGTGTCGTGGCAGACAGAGATGACAGTGAGAGCTACTAAGATAATAACTTGCCTCTGTTATCATTAGCAACCAGGGATGCTGCACCTATGGAACTGATTTGTTATCTTTTAACAGATAAAGAACGTGGAAAGGATTACATAGATCTAGGCCCGTTGATTGGTGCTTTATGCTGTCATTGGAATCTCCTAGTTGGCAGATTCTAGCTAGAGTGTATACTAGAGCAGCGCTCTGGTCAGTTGGTGTAGACAGTTGGGTTGTACAGTTGTTTTTAGACAGTTGTCAAGTGTCTATTAAGATGAGTCCGTTTAGCGACGGTGTACCTCACGCGCCATGAGTGTAGCGATGATTAAGACAGTGGTTAGACAATGGTTAAGACAGTGGTTAAAGAGTTGTGATCCCACTGTTGCCAAGGGAAGTTTGCGATCTCAAGTGATATGTTGACCGGGGATGGGTGAACGACACAACAGAAGGTGTAATGAGTTTGGCGGCAATGTACGTGAGCAGATTGCTTTGGGAAATAAACTAACAGTAGTGTATGTGATTGAGTGTGTTTTCTTGAGTCTCTCGCTTAGACCCCTCACCTACAAATGATAGCGAGCAGTCACGAATATTTAAATGTGGAAGTGTAATAGTAACCTTTATATATTTGTGTCAGATAGTGCGATAAGCTCGGCCAGACCTTACATCTTAGTGTCAGAATGGGATGTTAATGGATAATAAGCTCACCCCCACTTCACACCTTTTCTGATCTCTACAAGGCAGTACTTATTAACAAAACAGATAAAAAAGGGAAAACTATCAAAGCTGATTGAATGACTGCTTAGTGCTGTAATGTTGAAATGATGAATGTATTAAAGCATACATCTATCGCCAAACCCAATGTCATTAGCTAAGCCAGGAGGTAGGATGAACGCAACACAAAAAGCAGAACTTACCACTATTTTGATGAATGGACTTCCCACATACTATTTGGAAGTTCCCATTCCTGATATGAAAACATGTGTGATGATTGATGGACATGCAGCTATCCAGGCTCTTGGAAAGCCTGATAAATGTCTCCCCTTTGGTGAATACGTCCATGTGTTTATGCTATACGTGACATTACTTTAGAGAGCATATAACAAGAGTTAACGTTGTTATTGATCGCTACTTTAGGGAGGAGTCTATCAAAGCAGGAACCAGGTTAGACTGATTAGGCAAGAATAAGCCAATTCGCAAGATCGTTGATGGAGAAAATGTAATACTTCCAGAAGTTTTTGCACAATTCATCGCATTAGATGAAAATAAGGCTGATCTTGCTATTGATTTAACATAGTTGGAATTTAGAGTAAATTTAGACGTATTTGCATGGTGGTAGAGTGATGAACTATTAAAGCAAAAAACCACCTTCGTTACTCCAGCTTGTCCTCTTCCTATCAAAGTTTATAATGCAGAAAGGGAAGGATATAGTACTACAATACAAGTTGATAACAGGAGACGGATTCTTTTATGCCACACACGCCAAATCAACAAGGAGACGATATGTCATGCTTAGAGGAAACCACGAAGAGACTAATACCAGGTTGATTCTGCATTAATGTTAAGCTGTAGACAGAGGATACGAAAGCGTAATTGTTATCTACAGGTATATTGATGTAACATTGATGTAATATTGCTACTGTTGCATTTTATATGTGCAAAGGCCTCTGAAGTGTATATGATAGCTAGAACAGCAAAACAACGCAAATGCTACCCTTTACATTCAGTATCGCAGAGATTAACTCAACCTGTGAAGGGTAAACTGCTCAATTTTCATGCTATAACATGTTGCAATACAACATCGGCCTTCAAAGGCCATGGGAAAAAGAACTGTTGGAAAACCTTTAAGAAATACCAATGTCTTGTAAATGGTATTGGATGGGACAGAAATCTTGAACCAATTGAAAAGTTTGTGTGTCATTTATATGGAACACCAGAACAACCAAACGTTGACAATAGCAGGCCTCTAGGCTTTACTAAGGCAAAGAAGGCTCTTTAATTACTACCCCCGATAAAAGATGCAACTGCGTGTGCCAATTATCAGGCGAAAATATGGCTACAGCCAGACAAGGAGCATAAAGATTCTGCATCTCCCATTGATATTCTGGCTTAGAAGAAGAAGTCAGGTTCTTTGAAACCAGTATAGACAAGGCTTCACGCAGTTCCTGATTCATATCTGGAGCTTGCCACTTGCAAATGTATGTCAAAGTGCAGGAATGCCCGCTGTTCATGTTTCATAAAACATATCAAGTGTATTCTCAGGTGTGGATGTGATCCCACCAACTGATTCAACTCTTCTTCATCATAATAAGAGAATCCTATGGCTGGATAGATTTTAAATTGATGAACATTTAAATAAAAACTGTAAACATGTGTTTAAAAGAACACAATGGATTGTTAGGCTAGCTTGATTCTGCACTGAAAAAGATTTCGAGAAAATTGAACATTTGTATGTCATTTGGCTATATATTAACATGTAATATGACATTTTAGAAGTAAATTAAAATCTTTCCAAATAAATATATATATATATATCGAATTTAGTTTAATTGGATGGATTTACTAATTCTACACTGAATCCATGGAAAACAAAAAATTGTCAATTTTGACCCTATTTGATCTTGAAATTGACCTTTAAATTCAAAATCAAGCTTGGATGCCTGCTATTAACAGAAAATGCTGATGAAAATTTTCCTGAATGACTTTTCAAAGTTTGACCAGTGTACTATAATAATGGCACGTGCCTGCCTCACCCCAGTTACACAACTAATTACATTATTTGGATGCAGCAAGTATAGAATGGAGTTGATGAGGGGGGAAAGGAGCTTCATAAAGGGTGGCCTATACACAAGCCTCAAAAATATGGTTGCCAAGTTGCCAATGCTGACCATAAATTTCTTAGTAGGGAGTTAGTTTTGGTTATTTATTTTGTAAGATTATTAAATGATTAACTTTTAGAACACTTGCCAAATTTGTAGATACAAACAATACAGTAGTTTGTATATGTATCTATATTTATAAAATGAAAAGTTTGTTTGTCTCTTATGAACATTACACTATATCTACGGTAAGGAGAGGACTGAAATTTTAAAACTAGTAGCCCCTTCTCACAAATATGTGCATCTCAAAGCTGGAATTTTAAATTTTTGACTGCCATATTTCACTACATAATTGTCGCATATTTTTTGTGGAAAAAGTGGGGTGTGACCATTACCTGAAGCTTAAGAAAACAGTATTACTTAATAATAATTTATTAATAAACTGTCTTTGGTACAAGTTTAGGGTGCATGACATTTCTTTGACATACCGACACATAAATAATTCCTCGTCAATTTGTGGAAACTTTCCAGTTTTAGGGCCCTGAACGTGTATCCAAAGAGGTTTTTTTTAACTTGTCTTTATGTTTCTGCCAGTCTTGCACCAACTTTCCACTCACTGAAAACTCTTTTTTTGTATTCTGAAAATTAAAAAATGATACCAGGACACGTGAATCAAACCCGTGACCTTTGGCTTAGTACGCCAATGCTCTAACCACTGAGCTGTCCAGGAATCCAAAGGTCTTGGGTTCAATTCCCATGTCCAGGTGTCATTTTTCAATTTTCAGAATATGAGATCTAGATGCAAGTATATGCTCACTAAAACAAATAAACTGGTTTTGGCTATTTGTTTCTTTTTTTGTAGCTTTGTTATCATGCTGTTTAGCAAACATAATCACTTTCAGCTTGAAACCCACAGAATAGCTTTTATATTAACCCATTTTGAAAAAAAAAAAACAAGTTAATATAATACTAGCAGCCGATCACTAGTTTAGCTTGCATGAGAAGCTGCGAATCTTACAATATCATGCGACTTATGCTTGGTAGCTTTGCCTGTCAGCTCCCTCCTTTTGCTACAAATTACGCAACTCGGCTTTTGTAAAGATACCTAAAGACAATAAGCATCGAAGGTCAACAGTTATAGACATTTAGTGGTACTTGGGAATGAGGGGGAGCGGCAAGGAGCTTTCCTATGTTTATCTTTTAAATTGGTGTGACAATTATGCAATGACATTTTATAAACCAAATTTTGGACTGAAAAANGACTTATGCTTGGTAGCTTTGCCTGTCAGCTCCCTCCTTTTGCTACAAATTACGCAACTCGGCTTTTGTAAAGATACCTAAAGACAATAAGCATCGAAGGTCAACAGTTATAGACATTTAGTGGTACTTGGGAATGAGGGGGAGCGGCAAGGAGCTTTCCTATGTTTATCTTTTAAATTGGTGTGACAATTATGCAATGACATTTTATAAACCAAATTTTGGACTGAAAAAACTGAGTGCGACGATTATGTGGTGAAATACAGTGATTTTTTTTCAATTCATTAAAAATTGGGTCAGAAGAAATAAAATGAGATTTTTTTTCTGTCTGTTTGAGGCAAAGAAAAGCATTGCGTGGTTACCCTGAGCAACATCAGGTACTTCTGCTAGTATGAATATAAAATTTTGTTTTAATTACCAGGCTAAGGCCTTTTAGAATAGAAGTTGTTTTCCATAGACAAATTAAGATTAAGTTAAAGTTTTGAAGTTAGTAAGATCGTACCACATGAAAGCCTAGTTGTCATAATTGGCTGTGATAAAATTAATCAACATTTTCAGATCACCTAAATATATTTTGGTTTCCTATATCAGCTGGAGACCAGTTAATCTTGTAGGTTAAAATGGGAACTGGAAATAAAAAGAAAATAAAGTGTTGGTTAAGATAAGAGAGTAGTTATAGAGTTCATTGGAAGTACATGTTCCAGAAAAAATGAACGAGGAAACAATCACTCCCAAATATGTTCAAACACACCCGAAATAGTACTCTCTCCCTTCCTTGTATACTAGAGTGTCATTTGCCGGTTCAAGATAAATTTGTACAAAAACGTAATATTTTTCTTCGCGTAAAAAGCAAAAATAGTTTATAAAATAACTGAAAATAAGTATTTATTTTATCATTTAATTAGCGGTAGGCCTACCTATGTAAAATACAAATCTGTTTTTGTAATTTTTTTTCTCTTGAAATAAATGTATGTCTCTAATGAGCCAGTGGGCCACAAAAAGTGTTAAGGCCACGGGTTGAAGACCCATGAACCAGGAGTTACATTAAAAGAGTATATTAAGCAGGGTTATGGGGAACAAGTTCAGAGTGTCAGTGGTGAGTTGAAAATTAATATTGGTAATGGATACTTCTTGTGAAAACCAAGAAGAAAGTTGGAGAATATATTTTATTGCTGCTAGCCCAAACGGTGCAAATTTGAAAAGAAATCACAATATCCACCCACTATAACTAATTGTATTCATAGCTATGTAAACTCTATTTATTTATTTATTTTAATTATGTGTGCCCAATCATACTGGAATGTGGTTAGAAACCAAACCAAATATTGCTCCAATGATTATGCCTAGTTATACATTGTAGTTATTTGAAAGACCATGTTAGCTGATGTAAAGGAGTGTGAAATTGGATGAATACAAATGAAAGTGTGATACTAGTGTGAATCTAAATTCAAACTGTGGGAATGATGTGTAAGCACCAAAAATATCATATATAATACATTAACTTACAATGTATTTCACAGATACCAAACCATTAAAAATATTTTACTATCATTTGAGTCACAAGGAAATGACGAATCCAATAATACTATAAATATTTATTTAAAATTATTTAGCCATTGGGCCACCTTATTTTTATAGGCCTACATAAATATTTTTTGAAATGATTTCATTTTTACAACGTCGAGAAAACTTAATAAAGCCCAAGTCTAAACATAAACATATTAAACCAACACATCGGTTGATCTATGATCCATTAAGAAAGGTCATCTTATACTACAAAAGTCAAATTGTTTATCTTGTGAATATTGATTGAGATTCTAACTTCTAAACTGGAACAGTAGCAGTGGCAAGGTTAGGTCAAGTCAGCTAAGTAGCCTAATTACTGTAATGAAGGTTAGGCGAAGCTAGGTTGGAAAGGAACCTTGGTAATATATTTATAAATTATTTAGCCTTAAAACATATATTAGGCTACTTTATTTTAATATGACTTTCAGTGGATGAATTTAGGTTAGTGTGTCAACTTAGATCTTACTACATTTTCATTGGATCTAATTTAGCCTCGTGTGAGTTTTTTAAATGTGTAAATCGTTAGTGGATGTGCAAGAGTTTTTTGTTTGGATAAGAAAAGATTAGTTACTAAACTTAACCATTTTCAAAAATGTGTAGTTTGCTAAAGTGAGCATGTGTGGTTATTGGCTCTATAATATATGTAAAGCTTCGGTTATGCAATTTTACAGTTTTTCAATAAAATATGTTTCTGTATCACTTAGGTGTTTGATTTTGAATTGTTAATTATAATAAAGTTTTTTTTAATAAAAATGAATTTAGTATCAATGGATTCCCCGCATTTTCGTGAGTGTAATGCTGGTATAAATTTTGTTATTTTCGGGTTTTTAGTGAATAAAATTTGCCTAAAATGTGAGGTTCTTAGGTTGCCCCTTCTAACCCCAACACACCAAGTTAAGAAATCAAAATTCAAAAAATAATAAACTAATTTCATGTACATTATTGTATGTAAAGCCATGTGTTGAGCAGCTGTCAGTTTTGACAATTTGTTGTAAAATACGTGCTTGCTCTTTTGTCAATGTTGACTAGACTTACTTTTATTTATTTTTAAAGGGCCTATCAACGACCGTCACTCAAAATCTGGTATGTAAATTGTAAGTAGAAAATCACAAGGTCTATAGATGGAGCCCGGGTAGCCTAACTACAGGCATCTTCATGGGAAGAGGCTTAATTTATCTTAAATAGATCTATTTTCATGTGAGGTTATGTTGTGTGAATCTGTTACTTTTGATAAATATTTTTAGTCCCAATAACAAAAAACTAAATGTTATCAATTTTAACAGCAAAAACTTTTGTTTGTATTTTCTAAAATTCCCTTTTTATGAAAGGTTGATCACAAACAACGTATACAACCACAGGTGTCTTGTTCGCGTCGCCTATTCACCATAGATAAAAGTGTAGTATAGTCTATGCACTATCACATATCACATTAGTCTAGGCCCTAGGGTGTGTGCAGTATGAACTAGGGATGGGTTGTGAAATCACAACCTGCTCCTTTGTCACTGCTCCT
This sequence comes from Timema bartmani, assembly GCA_902151455.1. NCBI lineage: Eukaryota > Metazoa > Arthropoda > Insecta > Phasmatodea > Timematidae > Timema > Timema bartmani. Next base: position 12,573 of record CABFWB010009525.1, read on the forward strand.
CTGACGTCACATTCACAACCTGTTCCTGA
>CABFWB010009528.1:0-12586 GCA_902151455.1 Timema bartmani
CTGGCAATCCCGGCTTACTTTCCCACTCCAACTGCCCATCCGCCCCTTTACAACACAACACCACCCCATCAACCATGTTATAAATTCCCTGTCAAAATGTTATAGCCTATTCATTCTAGGAGAAGCTTGCTGTCCGAATGACCTTAAGAGAGCGTATCAGTGTACAACCCGAACGGTTAGTAAGATGGGGCGCTAAGAAAATTTAAAAAAAATAAGAGAAAGAGCGTATCGTAAATGTTTGTGAGCCAAGGGTAATACGCCAGGTGCACTAAACATAATACCACAAAGTACGGAACGTAGGCTCAGAAAGTGTATAGAAGCTGCAGAACACTATTTTGAGTAGCTTTTGTAACAAAACGTTCTGTCTTGTGTTATTGTTTGGTTTTGTTAAATTTTGTCTTGTTTAATTGCATTGCTTCTTCTTTTGGATTGATTATTAATTGAACAGTAGAATTCCTCCTACATCAGAAATCCCTTTCCTAGACTCATGTTTATATGAACTTTTCTTAGTGTTTGCCCGATGGGAATGCGTCCCTAGAATATTTGACACCAATTAATATACACCTTGGATAGATAGATTTATTTTTCAGTTTGATGATTCACCTCGGGCCAGACTGATATCCTTCATGGACCGCTTTTGGCCCATGGTCTGCCTATTCAGAACTACTGCTCTAAACAAATGTCCATATCTAACATTTTATTCGAAGCTACATCAACGTTAAAATGAGATATAAATATAAAGTTTAAAAATTACACATGGACACGAACTGAAGCCGGAACCCTTGACTATGTAAGCAACACTAATGAGCTATCTAGGCTCCGTTCCGTACTCATGGCCATCCAACCCTCATCGTTTGAGGCAGAGTCTGTGATGGACGTGTGAGATCGTCGGATACTTAGAGCAATCAGAAGAACAACCACCGAAAACTCGGGGTATTTTACAAGCGGAATAATAAATGCTCTAAATAGCCGACGATCTCACACGTCCATCACAGACTCTGCCTTAGCCCATGAGTGATGGATGACCCTGAGCATGAATTGCACAATGGTGGAACATTGGCATAGCAAAGCAAAGGTCCTGGGCTTGATTCCCGTGTTCAGGTGTGAGTTTTCAAATATATTTTAAAATTAATTTTTGAGAATGATTAGTTATTAATTATTATCAATGATAATTTCAACCAATTAAAAAATGTTCAAGAATATATTTTTTAAGTCTGTGTTACTGTTGAGTTTATAAGTATAGTAAACCAATCAATGCTAATGAATAGGCGTATGCTATTAATTTTCTGCCCGCATTCAAGGTTTTTTTGTAACCCACTTCGGTGGCCGCATGGTCTAGGGTGCAACTCTCGCGGATTGAACTAGACTGCCGATGACGGGTGGAAAAAGGTTCAAATCTCAGTGGGATGTGATGAGGGTGGATTTTCCAAAATTGTTTTCCACTCTCCCTCCACGAAAATACGGGTACACTTCCTCTCAATACAACCTTTCTAATACCTAAAACCATTAGAATAATTAGTACATAAGCACCCAAATGGGTGCTAAAAAAATCTTAAAATACGCTTTGATGATATTATTGGGACTATCTTTAAAAGATTTACAATAATTATTAATATTATGTTAATATGAGTAAAATAAATGTTAAGGTCACTAATACATATTGTAGTGTCGTGAAGTGTTACCAGGGAAAGAAGAGTTACAATTCAATGCTCTAATGGAGAGCCTTATTTGAGAGCTAGGAAAGCTACTGGGTATGTTCTCTAGTTATTATGCCTCAATTCCTGTGATCGTCAACTGTCATTTTTGTTAGATAACATCGATATTTATCAAATAGCACAAATAATATAATAAAATGTTATCATTATTGATCGTAAAAATATGTATCTTCTAAAAGGCTTTACCTACCAAAATTCTACTATAGTTTAAACTATAACTTTGCTACTCATCGCTAAGTAAGACACTAATTAGACATAAATAATTATAAATACGTTTCCTATGTTAGGTGTGTAGTGCGAAGCCTCTTTATGATTGATCAAATGGGCATCGATGGGATGAGAACTTTTTTTTATTCATTTATTTGAAATATTTAAATTGTAGGCCTACTTTCTGAACCAAATGATTATACCAGCACACGACTTATGAACTAACTTAAATCCAGCCACAAAGTCGTTAATTCATTACTGTGAAAGAGGAAACCCTCATTATATCAATTATACATTTTTCGTCCGTGATAAGAATCGAACTTGGGACCTTTAGCTCGGTAGACAGACATGCTACCTACTGAGCTAAGTTGTCGGATAGAGAACATTTTAAAATTAGGTTTAAACAAGCTCTGCTTATTCTGGCAACACTTCACTCCACTACACTGCTAATACTAAACACACAGATATAGCATATTTAACGTAGAAAAGATTTGTTTTGTGAAGACATTGATCCACACGTTTATGTCTGTCTCTTGCAGGACGTGGAGCAGTTGATAGATAGGCTGCCCAATGTCTACGATACTATTTTCATCAATGACCCGCAATTTCAGCACATGGACTTCATGACCAACCCCGATGTAGATACAGTAATTTATGATGAAATCATCAGTTCAATGCGAACCAACGATGTCATGATGGATTTGGGATTTTCCGATACAGATATGGCTTTTAACTTTAACGATTTAGAGAAGATTGATACTGAGTACGAGGACGAAGGCATTGTCATTTTAGAGGAACATATATTTGCCCAAAACAAAAAGATTATCATTTTCAAATCAGTAGATAGTGAAAACGATTGTGATTGTAATGGTGGTCATGACGATAGAGAAGACAGTCATGACAGTCATGAGGATATTAATAAAGAAAGTGATGATATATCCTACAGTAATAACTGTAACAGCGACAGCAAAGTACCTTCAAACGTGAAAGTAGTTATCTTGAAAGAAAGTGTTGTCAAATTCCAAAAGAAAGTGATATTTTTAAACAGAGAAGGTGATCTAACTAACGATAAAGATGGAGAATACTCTGTTAGTATACATGAATCCATTGATAGCTCAATGGAATTTGACGAAAGTACAAATGATAATGAAAGCTATATAAATGATAGCAGTAATGATTTATCTTCTAAAGAGGACCAATCTGATTCAAAGAGGGATTGGATTAATGAACTAAAAACAAATGCCCCTTTATATACAAAAAACATTTCCAATATAAGTACATCTAGCATAGAACTACATAATTTAACAACCACAGAACTTTCAATAGATAAGATTGTTTTTAATACAACTGAAAGCTCTATTATTTTGAATGAAAACATTAATAACTCAACGTTACAACCTGCTACTAAGGAAATAACCACGAGTTCAACTCTGGATGGTTCTATTGCAACGGGAATTTCTTTAAATTCAACTCTTCCTATTGTTATTTTAGATAAAAACTATGCACCAAACTCAACTCAGCAACCTGTGACAACTCAAATAGCCACAAATTCAACTCTGCAACCTGTGACAACTCAAATAGCCACGAATTCAACTCTGAATAGTTCTATTGCAAGGGTAGGAACTTTAAATTCAACCATTCCTACGGTTATTTTTAATCAAAATACACAGAGCTCAAGTGACCAAACTGGAATAAAAAGGCTTTTTAATGANGCCAAAAAAACACACAACAGGTTTAACTACCATTTCAATAGGAATCAACTCAAATTCCACTGAGATAAATAACTCATTAGACGAAATAGTCACAACTGTTGTTAACATTGTTTTGTTTACTCAGAATGAAAATAACACTTCTCAAAATCAAAACATAAGCTCGTTCACAGATAATACCTCAAATAAAAGTGATCGTATTTCTGCCTCAAAATATGTGGTGACTGAATCAAATCCTCCAGGAAATAGGAGTGATGATATAGGTGCAAGCAGTTCCAGTAACAATATTGTTACCTCCTTGATGAAACCGCTAACAGTTTTACTCATATCACTCATTTGGGTGTGATTATTTCCATTAATTGCTTCTACTTCATAGCCCAGTGTAGAAATATTGTTACCTCCTTTATGAACTCACGCATAGATTTACTCATAGCACTCCACATGGCTAATTATTTCCCTTAATCTCCCCTAATTTATATACCAATGTATAAATATTGTTACCTTCTACAATCTATATGAACTCACATATTGTTTTACTAGTAGCACTCCACATGGCTAATTATTTCCCTTAATCTCCCCTAATTTATATCCCAATGTATAAATATTGTTACCTTCTATAATCTATATGAACTCACATATTGTTTTACTAGTAGCACTCCACGTGGCTAATTATTTCCCTTAATCTCCCCTAATTTATATACCAATGTATAAATATTGTTACCTTCTATAATCTATAGGAACTCACATATTGTTTTACTCGTGGTTAATTATCACCAATAATTGCTCCTGCTTCATAGATCAATGTAGAAATATCGTTACCGTCTTTATGAAACCACTAATTGATTTACACATATAAATCCCCCAAGACTCATTTAATGCATTAATTGCTCTTAATTCAAATTACAATATTGAGTTTTTAGTCTATTTTAAGTAAAGTTTTCTTTTTTTATAAAACTAAAGGAAGCCTGTACGTATTTAATAAAATTATTCCAAACATTGGTTTACTAGCAGCTGATAATTTAGATTTTTGTGTAATCCTTACAACTAATAGTCTTATAAAGCCGTGAGAGTGCAGACACAAACCCATAAAATGGTTAATAGATAAAATACAACCTTAAAATACTTATAGAAATAACTATACAATAATTATTATTGATTAATCGTTTCTATACATTATTTCATAAGAGTATTATGTTAAGTAGCGATTTATTTTATATATATTTGGTATCTGCTATGACAATTGCATTATTTTCTATATTTATAAATCGTATTGAAGTGAAATACATTAACAATTTGGAATACAACTTATTCATAGCTACAATTTTACTATATTTTATCAGCTATATTGGAGTTCAATTTTATAAATACTTCAACATTAAAACTATATATTTTGGTAATGAGGTTATGATAAAATTATTATAATGGATTTGAATAAACGCGTTTATAAAACTATTGTTTAAAATATAAAATGTAAACTGCATATTTCCAATATTATAATATAATATTTAAGATAAATATTAATATAAACGTATCTGTTCAAGTTCTTTAATGCCTGTCTTGACGAGACTAGTTCGAGTCTTGACGGGGACGAAATATGGTGTAGGCCTACACCATGGGAATGCTCAGACATATTGTTTTGGGGGGATACAGACACAATATTGGGCCTCTTTTACCCGTGGGTGAACCCAATACATTTTAGATCAGTGGTTACCAATCGGTGTGCCACGAAATTTTAGAAGTGTGCCGCCAAAGTTTCCTAAGATATAGTTTAACTAAACATCTCGTAATAAATCTACTGCTAGTTCCAGTTTTAAGCCTCTCAAAGTGTTATAGCGATAGATAGTTGAAGGTTTCACTTGAAAAGAAGATTGCGACCGGCCAATTTCTATCTGTATCTTTTGTGGAGAAAGCCTGAGCAATGAAACAATGGTTCTGAGCCAAATGAAGAGGTATCCAACCACCAAACAATCCAGTGAGTCCCATGAAACCATAATCCAACACAAGGCACAGTTAAAATGGAAAAAATTGTTTAAATTTCCTATAGTGCACCTGAGGCTTCATTCAAAATTGCTGATTTGATCGCAATAAACACGAAACCACATGTGATTGATGAGAATGTGATTGGGCCACCTTGTCAGGTCGTTATTGAAACCACGCTTATAAAATAATATAAAGAGCACGTTTCAAAATGGTATTTATCGAATAATAAGATAGGCCAACGTATTTATGAAATATCTGAGAGCATGATGTTGAAAGAATTATAGCAAACAGGCAATCTTATCTTCAAGTAGACGAGGGCATCGATAGAAGAATACACTTATTGTCAACTGCATCTTGATAATCATCATTTTAATTGTTATTTAAATTTAATAGAAAAATGTATTATATATACAACAGCCTTTACATAAGTGCACCGTGAAAATATGTTCTTCGAATAAGTGTGCCCTGGAGTGAAAAATGTTGGGAATCCCTGTTTTAGATCGCCATAATAGCACTCAAACACAATCTGAGTAAGGTAATTTGAAACTTTGCACTAACGTTGTACAAACAATGTATAAATATATTGATTTATATTTTAAATATGTTGTTAAAAACCACACACATTTTAATTTGAATTGATTTATTTTGGATTCCAGAGTCCTAATATACAGATGTACACTCCGTTTAGTAGTCTAAAAGATATCGGTATAACCTTGACGATTGAACCATGGTCCTATCTTATAAGCTGTACCATAGTGGAACTAAGCAAGGTAATCTTGCCTTTTCGTGACGATGTAGATTTCTTAGGCGGTCGACTGAAAATGGCTGCCAGATCGACCTGTTGGCGACCCCAGCTCTACACAGCCCGCGAAGCAGACGTATACTTCATTCACGGTAGGAATTACTCTCTGAAAGGTCTTTTTTTCCTACCAAAATCCTACTATATAATAGTTTTCTGGTAGGGAAAAAGGCCTTTCAGAAAACAATTCCTACGCTGGACAGACTTTAGTCCAGCTTCATACAGGTCAACTAGCGTTGGACTCCTGCGACAATAGAATTAGACTAATAAAACAACATATGTGTGAATATTAAGTTTAGAAAACCATAATGAATTAAATAGCTAAGTTATTATTTTTTAATTACGGTTATAGCCGCATCTAAATATCATCTTCACTAATTTAAAAATGACACCCGGACATGGGAATCAACTCTTGAACTATGGCTTAGTATGCCAATGCTCTACCCACTGAGCTATCCAGGATTCGTCTTGTATCCAGGGTCATTATTCACTCTTATTATAAGGTATAATATCTGAAGGAAGTGCAGGAATCGTGAGCTACAAAATATTCCCTGTAATTAATAAGATCATAAGAAACATTTCACTATTGCATTAGTTGCAATTCATTTGACTAAAAAAACTGAGCACTATAACTCATTTCTGCTTTTGTACGCATTTAAAAAGCTAGTGGGCTATAAATGGTAAATGTCACATTTTGGAATACATTTAGTAATATTATAAATGTATCTCAAGTATTTGGCAAAGTTGAAAATGTTTTAACAATCGTTTTACCTCTCCTTAAATAGTATTAAATATAATTTGCTGCAGAATATTTTGGACATTTCAACTAACAATGTATAGTTTTAAATAATTGTATACAATTTGAATGTTTAGCAAATTTTGAAACCCTAATTGATAGCTATTAATATTTTTAGTTATTACTAATCATTTAAATTATATTGTTTTATAAAGTTGTTTCAATTGGTATTAAGCTAAGCTTAGCTTAGAATATTAATTTGTGAGAATCTTTATTGAGAACAAAATGTGGGAAGGGGCAATTGTTGATTTGGAAGATGAGGTTTGTTATCAAGAGAGGAAGATGGTAGACATAGTTTAAGTATAGGCTATATTTAAAGATACAATAATTTGGCTACAGAACAAGTATCATATAATACCTTAGCCCTTTGCAATTAAGAGTGTTTGACCTGCAAGCTTATAATTCCATGAATATGGTCACCTCCCCGCTTAAAATTGGTTTAAATGCGAAAAATCTTATTTACAAATCTCTTTCATCAACTAAATATTGTATACTTGGTCTGGTGCTACCATGTTCGACTGCTCAGCTCTGACTCTTGATGCTGTGAGGCCAATATTGAGAGGTGATTTTCAACATAGGAATGATCAATATAACGTTAGGTAGTTTTCTTGAAATTGACATATATTATAATTAAGTTTCAAAGGCATGGGTATTAGCATCATAAATAGAGAAAACTAGCCTAAAACAACATATTTAGGTGAAAAGTACATATAGTGGCCTTTTCAACATGAAGGAAATTGCCCTTACTCCTTAGTTGGAACTATATTTTATACTCTGTAGATGGCTGACGTACACAGAAGATAGTACAGATGTTACTAATTTAAAAAAAATGAAAAGTTGCTTATTTCAATTCATTCCCTGTTCTCTTTAATTGTCAACAAACTTATTGAAGGGTAAGTAATTTTAATGTAACCATTCCTAGTGTTACTTCAAGTGCATTCAGCTGAATTTTGAGACATATAATTAGTTATAAAAAATATTATTGTTGGTGTATTATTCCATTGTTTCATAGGTTGGGTAAAAGGCATACCACTGTTAAGGAGATGACATGATTAAATGGCGTGTAACTCTACCCTAATGATTTTAGTCGTTATTACTCTGAAATAATATTATACGACTGCAATTGTGTGTATAAAATTATTAATATTTGTAGTGGAATTTTCAATCAGCCAATCAATATCAAGTCAGTGGACTCTTTGCTAATGCAGATTGGATATCAACAGTAGTAGCTTACGATAAAAGTTAATTCATTAGTACGGAGCTTTGGCCACTACATTAAGATGTTTTTGTAAATAGCTTAATCTCTCCAGCTGAAACAACAGCTAGGCCTATTCCCACGCTGGAGCTTCACCCCAGTTGAAAGATCATACTGAAGTGCATGAAAAAAAAAAGTTTGAGAGGAGACTTTATGTGGACCGCCATCTCGCGGCTTCTTCTGCGTGGGAGTCGAACTCAGATCCTTAGGCAGCTCGCAAGGTCCCTCTCCATCGCTAATGCCCTCCGTCACGTGATAGTATTCCACGTTATCTGTGTGTAGTAGCCTAGATATCATCATCAATAAATACAACATAGTTTTACTATCAATTAATTCCTCCAATATTCCAACCTCTTACCGCTCTGAGTCCATCCAGACAATGTTAACTCCCCGGTGTGCCACGGTAGTGTTGTAGTTTGAGGGAACTATCGTGCACCGTAAAAAAAGGGAGTTAAAAATATATTAATTCTTATGAATATAACCCATGCATTTTTTATACATATGTTTAATATTACAATAGGTATAAATACAATATTGTAATATTATTTTTGTAATATAACATTTAGTGAATAATTGATTTTAGCCTAGGGTAGAATGGGGCAGTTTGGGAAAGTTGGGGAGCAAACCAATTTCCATGAAGCTAATCTGGTATAAAATCCATACACGCTAGTTGTTTCTTGTATTATATCACATGCCACAGAAGGTATCGCTTTAAGGACGTTGCCTGGTTGTTACGTCACGGCCGGTCAAGATAGGATTTCCCATGTTAGGGAATTTACGTTCTAGTCAGCGAGTTTTGAAGATATAACGTTGAAACAAAAACCACAAATACTTAAATAGTTCTAAAAAATAGTCCTGAGATGTCACAAAATTATTATTTTATCTTGCAGTAATTTTTTGTAAATGAATTTTCGTAAAAATCATCTTCAACTTAGTCTATTTGGTTTGGTCACGAAAGTGGCCTGTAGTAATCTTCCTTCCAAGGTGTAGATTGAAAAAGTCCGTTGTAAAATATGTATATCTAGAATAGGAAACAAGTAATGGTCCATTTAAAAATAAGTAAGTCAATGTTTTCAAGGTACAAATAGTCTAGTGACTGTGTACAATCATCAAAGCAAGAGGGAAAGTATTATCAGTAGATAAAAAAGAGGCCTCACAGGGGTAACTGCAAATTTTTGTCCCTCTATTTCTATTTTGTACTATGGCGTGTAAGTGTCATAGCGCTTAGAGTGTTTAGGTGAGTCACGTTAAGATGCAACCAACTTTGCAAAATATCTTCGAAATCTCCAAGTAGGTAACATCGTTAAGGCGTCCAGGAATCCTTCTTTCAGGAGATATGACATGAGTTCAATGGGAACCGCTTTATTGGTAAGATATATGAAAAGGCATGAATATACTTTGGGGAACGTGCGCCGACTCCTTTGCCTGTGTGGTGTGAAAAGGGACCAGCGTGATCCACTCTGATCTTTTGGAAAGCTCGAAGATAATCCACTCATTCTTCAGGTAATGGGGCAATTTTCTGTTGAATGGGCTTTGAGCCAGCTCTATGGTAGCAAGTATTACATAAATGGGCACTTCTCCTGGTCAGTGTGCGGGCTAATGATAACCCATATAGAAGTATCAGCACATATAGGAGCAAATTATCATCAGCTTGTAGTAAATAGTAAATCTATATGATATTGGTCAACAACAAGTTGAACATATTTTCCTTTCAAGGGCAATGAAATCGGATGTCGTCGATCAAAGGGTAGCTAAGCGCTCGGGAGCCTACCCCCCTACCCTGAGCAATCCTTCCTGTATAGATGGATCTAGGTGGATGATCTTAGTAGTGATGGGTTTTTCTTTGCATAGCCTCCAGATTTCATCATGATAACGTTGAGCTTGGATTTGGCATATCCAAAAATCTTCGGCTCAGCGAAGTTCTTCCCTAGTGATATAAGGTTTGCGAGTATTTGTCCGTGTACATGCTTGATAAACAATATTATTAGGTGGTGCGAATCAAGCTAAAGCAAGTACTTTGAATTCTGTTTCACAGTTTAATTCATTCACATTAGCGTTGGATGATAATGTCAGCCCTCGTTCCTTGTCCTCTCGAAGCAGCCAATAAGGGAAAAGAACCCAATGGGCTGGTGAATTAGAGCTGATGGACTAGCACCACGGGATAAGATATCAGTAGTACTATCCTCACACCAAACATGCCTCCAATGCTGCGCCCCAAGATTTTACTGACAAATACCTTCCAACGTGAGGGTTCAGATTGAATCCAGTGGAGAACAAGCTTTGAACCTGTAAACGTGATGACGTTAACTATAGCTACCAATCACAAAACGGAACTGCTAAGGTAACAAAAGTGCAGCACACAGCTCTAATCATGGTATAGTAACTGTCTTAGTCGGAGATACTCTAGAGTTTGCACAAAGAAAATTTATTCTGACAAAAAATATCATACATTTCAGAGCGGATATAAAACATGCTCCATATTCTTTAGAGTAAAAATCAGAAAATTCTATAAGTGACGTGACTTTTGTAAAAAAAAAGTTATTGCCTGCACTTCAGACATAACTTTGAATCACTAACTATCTTGGTACCCATGCCTCAATTCAAAGAGACAGAGGATAATACCCTGGATCACTATCTAAGTATCCATGTCTCAATTCAAAGAGACAGGAGATAATACCCTGGATCACTAACTATCTTGGTACCCATGCCTCAATTTAAAGAGACAGGAGATAATACCCTGAACCCCTAACTATCTTGGTACCCATACCTCAATTCAAAGAGACAGGAGATAATACCCTGGATCACTAACTATCTTGGTACCCATGCCTCAATTCAAAGAGACAGGAGATAATACCCTGAATCACCAACTATCTAAGTATCCGTGCCCCAAGTGCAAGAGGTATTACCCTGAATCCCTAACTATCTTGGTACCCATGCCTCAATTCAAAGAGACAGGAGATAATACCCTGAATCACCAACTATTTAAGTATACGTGCCCCAAGCGAAAGAGGTATTACCCTGAATCACTAACTATATTGAGACATAAGCACTTGATTCAAAATTATGAACTTATTTACCTTTCTCATTCCTTGTGTATTATTAATTTCTCTGTTTATTTGTTAGCTACACAAGCTATTAATGGATGGGGCAGAAATTAAAGTGACGTTATCTACCATTATTATGTCCATGCTGTTTGTTAAAATGTACCATCATCTTGAACTTGGTATTGAAATAACATTATTGATAAATGTCATATTACAATTTTTATCTAAATTCCACGCAGTAAATAAACACATTTGATTGATCATGAGAAGAAGAAACCTTGAAAATGCTTTTTTTTTACAAGTACTTGGGAATTTTTATGAAAACTATTTATGTATTGTCAACTGTATTATATTTTTTGCAACCTCATTGATAAGATGGTTATTGATCGCATGTTTTAACTTTTAAGGACTAAACAACTTAAGTCATAACCACATTTTTGTAGATAAATAAAGTGTTATTTAACTTTAAATCTATTTTATAGTCAAATACAATTTAGTACGTAATGTAATTAAAGAGAGATTAGTTTAAATTTTAGTTGTGTTAAGCCCTATTCAAATTAATACACACATTTTAATTTTATGTTCGTGTTAAGTGCATACCTTAATTTCTAGATTAGGTGCAGAAATTAAACCAAACTAAAAAATAAAAATTTGGCTCCTTCCCTTGCCCTTTTCATCTGTAATTAGATTAAGTTCTTATGGTCTACAATTTAGACTCTAGAAATGTTCAATTTTAAACAAATAACAATTTCACTAACGTTTTGGCGTTCAATAAGAAATTCATCTACTGCCCTAATCTCGCGCTGCTATCGAATGTAAAACTCAGAATATACAAAACATTAATTTTACAGGAATGTAAAACTTAGAACACACAAAACAATAATTTTATCGGTTGTTCTCTATGGGTATGAAACATAGTTTACTACCTTAAATGACGAAAACACCGGCGCATTACAATTGGGCTACGAGGTGGATTTGTCCACGTCCATTTACCAGGAGGATTATCTTAATATATATAATTCTTCTGTACGTGTGTATGTCACTGAACTCCTCCTAAGCGGCTGGACCGATTTTGATGAAA
>CABFWB010009529.1:2426-12584 GCA_902151455.1 Timema bartmani
GGGTGGGGGGGGCAGTGTGACGTGGTCACATAGTGCTTTATCTCTCAAAAAGATGTTACGTGGAGCATCCTTCATTCGGATACTAGAGAATAGTCTGTTCATTCGCAGCCTCCGGTGGTCAGTGATAGCTAGCTAGACTCAGCGTCAGAATCCAGGCTCTTCCTGGAGAAGGAAAGAGAACAATAATAATAATAATAATAATAATAAAAGACAGAGAGAACATTGTGTGTGGGTGAAATGGGTTGGTGTGGGGACTAGGTAATGGAGGCAGGGTATGCGTTGGTAAGGGAATGGGTGGGAAAGGGGGAACAAGGGAGAAAAGTCCAGATTGTGTGATTCCCACGATGCTTTCAACGTCCTGAAGTGTCCCTTCCTTCTGGTCCCTGGTTCTTCACCCCTCCTCTCTTGACACTTGCCAACCCCTCCTTCAAAAAACCCCACCGTCAGTTCACACCGTGCCACTACTACTCAAACCATCAGCTCAAATTCGGGAGCTAATCTGGACACATGACAGCACTTGAACATTCTTGGAACATTGTCGATTGTCATCGTCTCTTTCCTATACACTGAAAAACTGTTGGTGTCCCCTTCTTAGTCCTACGGTGGAAACGGTTAAAGAACAGTTTTGTTTGTCGACAAGACTTGGGTTTAACAAGTGCACTAAGATTTAACTAGATTGGCACTTTGTAAGTAATACAAACCATATTTATAATAGATAACATCGACATAAGTCAATAGTCGTAATATAGCTGTTAAAATATACACCAACTGTAAGAGCTAAGAGCTAAAAAAAAAACTCGTATTTTGGCAGGTGAATACATAAAAGTAATTTTAGTAGCGCTCAGAAATATCACTAAGTCAATAAATATTAAAAGGTCAATAGCTAACTTATCTACAGTACTTAAAACGGTTAAACACTGTTTGAAATAAGCACCACACACTCTTTTACAATGCTTTTTATTGGGTGTCGAGTATTTAAAAAACAAAAAAATATGATTAAATTGCAATTATGATTTCTCGCAAATGCACTCACTACTAGATTACTTAATTTGCCATGCACTCACCCTCCATAGCTCACAACAACCAACAGTACTGGTGACGTTGTCAGCTAGATTTAACAGCATAGATATTAAAAAAATAATAATATCTTACTTTGATAATAAAATTGTCTTAGCTGAAAGAATATATTTACTTAATAAAGTTATAAAATCTTATTTTAATCACAGTTAAGAATACAAAAAAGTATTTAAAATGTGTACAAGTCCTTCAATAGCCATGCAGTCCATACATTTAAGGTGGGGTGGTAGGGGGCGCGCTAAAATTTGCAGTTTTTATAGCAAAACCTTTTTTGATCCAAATAAATCAAATATTGCTTCAGTACAAATAAAGAGTTTAATGTTCTTCCCATGGTGACCTTAACAGATGTTAAATATCTGTCAAGGGTGTTCTGTAATTTAACGAGAACTTTTTTTCTTCACTCATAAAGTTTCTCATCTAATGCCACTATGCTCATGAAAGATATTCAGGAACTGTTGATATCACCAAGTGAATAAAATTGAACTCTATGTTTTTGTACAGAAGCAACATTTGATTTATTTTAGCAAAATAAAAGTTTTGCTATAAAAACTACAAACACACTAGCCTTTTTCCGCGCTCCCTACATCCCCACCTTAAGGGACCAATATTTACAGTAGATATTAACCATATTATATTACTACTATTAATAATATAATAAGAATGGCTATATTAATTATGTAGAAGTACAAAGATTAATTTGAGTATTACATATAAGTATGGTATCAAAGTCCTTGTAAATGTGCTCGCCACGACTAAAAGGTAATCATGTAGACAGGCTGAATGATCACCTTTATTATAATTCCACTGACATGCCACTTCTGGAAGATTAGATTTTTTTAAAATGTTTTTTCATGCATGGAAACAGGCATATTGTTTTATGTTTTATTTATGAACCCGGTATATTTTTATATGCTAGTGCAAACTTCCAACTACATGATTATCTATGTAATTATGTGATATTTTGTGTTAGTACTAGCTAAAATATTTGTCAAAGTTTTTCTAATACCGAGTCCACTCTACGATGATGAAACAAGACACTGCTTATATTTAAATTCAGTGATAACTTCGTTGAAGGAACTGTAAATATTTTAAAACATGTAAATAAATATTCTAAAACTATGATGTATGTGTTTTAACGTCTACATCCAATCTCCCCCCTTTACTATAAAAATTTGATCACCTAGTTTTCATAAACTTTGAGATATATATTAGCTGTGATCTTTAAATATATCAATATTAATTTCATTAATTAAACGAACTAAGAATATATATAATCATGATGTTTTAACTAACGCAATTTTATCAACATTGGATTACAGTTTTTACTTTCTTGCTGCTTCACAGGTAGATAAAGTATTGTGATCGTCAAAAAAAATTGAACTCGAGATTTTGATGTATTAGGACGTTTCATGACCCCCCGAATCCAAAAGAGTTGTTTTTGAATTTCCGTCTGTCTGTCTGTCTGTCTGTGCCTCGGAGTAGAGCCAAAAATATTTTACCAATCAGGCTCAGACTTGATATCTAGGGTTTTCATAGGGTTGCCCAGAGGTGTTTTTGGAATTGAATATCTATCCCTGAAGGGAGAAAAGAGAAAACACAGATTTTATCAAAATAGGCTCTAATGATTTTAATTACATTTCATTTCCAAACATTCATTAATATTACAAACAAAATGGCTGCTCTCAATTTTTCGTCAATACGACTTTAAGGATTCCAGTCAAATGCGTAAATTCTCATTTTTTATCATATCTCCGTAACGCTTTGAGATATGAAATTACTTGTCATTGCAAATATGTAAGTTATGTACATTTATATTAAAAATCTTTTATTTGAGAAACATTTTTATAAAATCAATAATTTTCAAGCTATACGCAAATAAATGTATTTTTTAACTTTTCGAACACTATTGCGACCGTCAAAGAAATCTAAACTGAGATACTGATGGATGTCAACGTTTCATGACCCCCGAACACTAAAAAGTGGTTTTTGCAATCTCGTCTGCTTGTGTGTCTGTCTAACTCTAGAAATTAAGAGTAGTTTACTAAACAGCAAAAAGGCAAAATAACTTTTTTTTTTATCAAAATCGACTCTACCGATTTTGAATAAAATTCGTGCATAGACGTTGATTAAGATTATGAACAAAATGGTTATTTTAATTTTCCCATGAAAATGACTTTTAGGGTACTTGGTAGAAACAGAAATTTCCATATCTCCACAACTATTTGAGATAGTAAATAACTTATCATTGCAAAAGTGTATCACTATTAAAAATAACAAACATTTACTTGAAATATATATTTTATAAAATTAATAGCTTCTGAGATATATTCATACAATTTAGTTATACAGAGATACTAATTATGTTTTAATGCAATAATTCTCTTATGCCATAGAGAAATTAAATATTAGTAAGTCTCTCAAAAAGCTTATGTTCTTTTTCCTTTAATCTCTCAGGGGAAATAATTGTACAGCCATGATTCATCTCTATCATTTTAGACTCAATATTCAATATTTACCTTTTTTATTGGGCTACATTTATAACTGAGGAATTTAATAGCAATACGAAGACCTGAAGATGTGCAACACCTAATAAAATGTCGAAAATTTAACCGGAAGTTAAAATGTTAACACAAAGTGTTGACACTTGTGGACCCAGGATCGATCTCTTTTATTGGTCCAAGTATACAAGTGAAGACATTAATTCTTTAAAAATAAAATTATAAAATTTAAAACCGGGAGTCAAAAAATGTTTTAATAAGTAGGCCTATAGCGCAATTTATGCTTGGGTTTGCTAGTTTATTTTAATTCGTTTCACATATATTACGAGTTTTGAGTAAATATCTTCATTAAAAAAAAATAGATCAAGAAAGTGCGTGCGGAGTTCCGTATCATTTATTTTACTTTCTCGCTACCTTACAGGTAGAGAAAGTATTGTAATTGTCAAAAAAAATAGAACTCGAGATTTTGATGAATCTTGACGTTTCATTACCTCCCGAATCTGAAAAAATGGTGTTTGCATTTATGTCTGGCTGTACCTTGGAGTAGAACCTAAACTATTATACCAATCGGGCTAAACCTCAGTAGGCCCCTATCTAGGGTTTTCATAGGGTTGCCCAGAGGGGTTTTTGGAATTTGGTATCTAACTCTAAAATTAAGGGCAGTTTCCTTAAGGGCGGAAAGAGAAAAGATCGATTTTATAAAAATCGGCTATATACGATTTTGATTAAACTTCATTTCTAGGCATTGATCAATATTACAAACAAAATGGCTACCCTCAATTTTTTCGTCAAAATGACTTTAAGAGTTCCGGTCTGATGCGTAAATTCTTTTTTTTTTTTTCATCAAATCTCCGTAGCTCTTTGTGATGTGAAATTACTTTTCATTGCAAATATGTAGGTATATTTATAATTAAAATGCTTTATTTGAAAAATATTTTTATAAAACCAATAATTTTCAAGCTATACGCAAATAGAGGCCTATATATTTTTTAGTTATTCGAACACTAAAGGTAAAGTATTGCGACCGTAAAAAAAAATCTAGCCCGAGATGTTGATAGATGTCGACGTTTCATGACACCTCGAACAATAAAAAGTGTTTTTTTTTGCAATGCCGTCTGTCTGTATGTCTGTTTAACCCAAAAACTAGGAATACCAGTTTAGTAAAGGTTGAAAAGAGAAAAAATTCATTTTCTCAAAATCGGCTCTAAAGATTTTTATTAAAATTCGTATCTAGGCGTTGATTAAAGTTATAAATAAAATGGCCATTCTCATTTTTCCATGAAAATGTATTTTAGAGTACTTTACAGAAGCAGAAATATCTGTGTCTCCGCCATTATTTGAGATACTAAATAACTTATCATAGCAAAATTGTAGTACCATTAAACATAAAAAAAATTAGTTTTAATATATTTTAATAAAACCAATAATTTATGAGATATTGGCAAATATATTGATACAATTTTGTAAGCTCTAATTGTACAGAGCTACTACCTAAGTTTTAACGCAATAATTCTCTAATGCCATAGTGTAAGTAAATAAGTATGTAGGTCTCTCAAAAAGGTGATGTGTTTTTTTTCTTTTTACCTCTTGGGAAATGTTTGCTCAACAATGATTTATCTCTATCATTTTAAACTCAATAATCAATATTTACCTTTTTTATTGGTAAAAATTCATAAAAGAGGAATTTAATATCAATGCGATAACTATAAGATGTGCAACCCCTAATAGAATTTCTAAAATTTTAGCCGGAAGTCTAAATTTTAATATGAAATGTTGACCCTTGTGAACCATAATCAATCTTTTTTATTGGTCCAAATATACAAATGAGGACTTTGAAAAATAAAATAATAAAATTTAATACCAGGAGTCAATAAGTGTTTTACATAAGTATAGCGCAATTTGTGCTCGGGTTTATAGTCTATATTATTTCGTTTCACATCTATTACGAGTTTTGAGTAAATAGTTAAATTTTTAAACAATGGGGCGAGAAAGTCCGTGTGGTGTTCCATACCATTTATTTAATAATGGTCTTCCTATTAAAATCAAACTAGATTAAATTTGTGGTAAGACATAGTTACACACATTGTTCTATTGTAAACATCTTATTGATTAGTGTCGTCAGTCTCTGACAAAACTGAAAGTGGGTTGGACATCATTAACGTGCTGGGTCTTCGAACTTCCACGCTTGGGACGTCATTTTACTGAAATATATCAACGAGGAAGTATTGTGTTTAGTTTGATCCATGATGAAAGTCAAAATTCTGCCCTCTTGACATTTTTGCGCTAAAACCACCGCCAACCAAGTACAACCATACCACCCTACCCCATGGGCTAGGAACCCTCTGATGGGGCTATGACCCTTCCTGAACATTTTGATGTTAAGGCCTGCAAAACATTTGGGGAGGAGAGGGCTGAGCTTTTGCTCCCAAAATTTTGATACAGTCATCTCTGGTATGGGGTGATCGTTGGGCAAATTAAAGAGTGCCAACAATATGGAGAGTGGCGATACTTCGGTCGCTTCTTCTTCACCCAAATAATCAACGATACATGAACCAAAAAAACACTTCATATTAGGTGTTCATGTGTAGTTTAAAAGTCAACGATTCTGATTCTTGATTGCATGTACAAACCTTAATTCAGCCATGCTTCCAGATAAGCGGTATATACGGCATTGTAACTCATCTTCAGATTATTTTATATACTTAACGGTAAATTCAAGAATGAAGATATTTGCTTTGGATGGTGTCTTTTTATAGCTATATAAAGCGGATGTGACCATAATAAATTACGTTGAGGCGTATCTAGTTTCCGTTTCCATACTACTCCAGTAACTATTATAATCCCTTTTCAATTTACAGTTTTTATATCACATTTTCTAAAACTCACAGAACAAGTGGTCATATTTCTACTAAGCTCAATCGTCTAAGGGTTTAACTAATCTCACGATTAAATTCACCTATATTAAATGTATATGTATATGGAAAAAAACAATACCTCTATGAACTTAGTTGGGACTCGAGCTCTACGATTTACCCGTTAACGGTCCTTAGCTTGGACGACATGATCACATGTAGGCATGAGTTAATGTGAAACTAGGTTCAGAAAATTTCATTAAGTCCGCCAAGCCATGATTCGAAATCATCTTGAAATATATCACCCGGATTGGTGGATATACTAAGACATTAATTAATTAAACTTGCATCGTTCCACTTTTCTGTTGAGCATGGACTGCTGAGGTTTAAATAACTACCTGGTGTACTGATGTGTCTATGCCAAGTCTCCTTTCACTTCAAAGGGAGTGTTATTTTGTCAGCTAATATCAATTTTAGACAGCCACAACCTGGACTTTTATCCCTCATATTGGTTCACTGCCTCTATCATCCGATCTGTCGATCGCTTTTTCAGTCACTTTTAATAAAGATGGAAGGCTGAAACTTTATACACATCCATAATTCGCATGGCAATGCATTGTGTTAAAATTTGAGCCAGTTCCATTAACAATAATAGTTTTTACAATGTTATAAAATGTATTTGATAAAATTACAAAAAAAAGTACAGCTATAATATGGTCCTAGTATATTAATGGCTCAAGGATTATAAATAATATTAAGAGAGAAAGGGTGCAGTCAATACTTAAATGGTACTCGGTGCACTTATGAAGCATTGAAATGCCACTTTACAGTTGACAGTCGGACATACTATTCGTGTTGAATAACTTTATTTCAACCTAGTATAGTTGTATTGTCATTGGAAGAACCTATAATACATGTTTTAATGTCAATAAATTTACTGCCGTGTGACAATTTTTCCATCCCGCATATGTCACTTTTGATAGATAACAAATTTTTACTGCTGTAAGATAAATGATAGAGGAGAATAAGATAGAGGTAGCAGTCACTATTCAAAGGGGATACTGATGGCTACTTTATATTTATTTTTTAATTATTCTAATTAGTTCTTTCTAAAGTGATCCAGCTAGAGATCTACGGTGCAAGGTAGCTGATGATTTGTGTTTAAATTATAGCGAAAAAACATAGAGTGAATCAAAACTAGACCTTTTAATGTATATCATTAAATTGTTGCTATGATATGATGTACTACATTAATATTATCACCCAAAGTTCTAATATGTTAATACTTGATCCCATTTGAGGTCAACAATTAAGACTCACCGATTGTTTAAGACATGATTGACTCCATTATGCAGTCATTGATGGAACTTATATAAAGTGTTGTTCCCAGTTATAGCCCATGAAAACGATAAGTTGTACTAGAATTGAATAAAATGCAAATTATTATTCTAAATGTTCTCATTTTTTAAAATCTTTATCTACAATATCTACTTCCAGATATAAAAACGCCACGGACTTGTTCTGAATTTGTCATTTATGGGAGATCGTATCAATCTCTATTGCTGTAAGATAAATATTGTGATCTTTATGTAACGAAGAACATTCACAGATACTTAAAAAAAAAAGCTTAAGTTCACTTTTGGTATATTTTGCGTACTAATTGATAACATTATGTTCATAATTCCAAGGCAAATATATATGTTTGAAAATACTGCATTCTTACAATATAAATCGTAAATAGAGTGTTTAGTAATTTTTCAAACTACAGTTAAAACTTTGTTTCTAAATTCGTATTTGTGGATAGCTAAAAGCAAAGTGGTCAGTGGTTGGCCTCATCTTATCTGGTTTTCTGGTGATTCGGAGATCGGAATTACTTGCACAGCCGGATGTAATCAGATGCTTATTCCTCTATGGTTTACCACTCTCCCTAACCACAAATATAGGGACATTTCTTCTAAATATACCTTCAATACCCTTAATTACGTCCGACTGCTTAATATTAAGGTGGGGATGTAGGGGACGCGAGAAAAGGTCAGTGTTTTTGCAGTTTTTTTTAGCAAAACATATTTTTGGCAAAAAGAAATACAATATTTCTTCGGTGGAAATAAAGATTTCAATTTTCTTCACACGATGATATCAACAGTTGTTGAATATCTGTCAAGAGCATGTCGGTATTAGATGAGAGACTTTTTAAATGAAGATAAAAAGTTGTCATTAAATTACAAAACTCCCTTGACAGATATTCAACAACTGTTGATATCATCGTGTGAAGAAAATTAAACTCTATATTTGTACAGAAGCAATATTTTACTTCTTTAGACCAAATAAATGTTTAGATTTAAAAACTAAAAAAAACACTGGCCTTTTATTGTGTCCATACATCCCGACCTTAAACTTCTAACGATGTTTATAAAAACTATAAATAAATACCCACTTCAATGGCTGAAAAGTCTAAGGCGTCAATCTCGTGTTAAACCAGTTTGCTGATCATGGGGAGCTCGGGATTTGAATCCCAGTCGGGTCTAGTGAGGGTGTTTATTCCTGAATGTTTTTACACTCTCCATCTACGCATACGTGAGTATTACCTCTAACATTCTTCCTCTCTTCCCTATCCCATTAGAGTAATTATCATATATGCGTATAGCCTGAACAGGTAGTAAGAAGCTAGTATAAAAAATGGGCAATAATAATTTAAACAAACGCAAAAATTAAGTGGGATATTTAAGCCCCTCTTGATCTTAAACACAACACGAAATGTATCAAAAAGTAGGCCTACATGTAGCGCTATGCCACACATATTAAAAGTGACCATAAGTTTAAAATCTTATTTACTTTGATTTTCCATTGATTCAACCACAAAGTCACCCTATTGGTCGTGCGAATTGAAATTTAGAATCACCTCGACTGGTTTGGCAATGGTGGTGAGGTTCAAATCCGTCCAAGTATAGTGAATATTTTCATAAATGGTTTCCCACTATTCCTCCACGCAAATGCTGGTGAATGTCCCTTAAATTCTACCTTCCTCATGTATATGTATGTATAATTTATGTATAATTAAATTGTGTTTAATCCGGACGGGTATTATGACGAGGTTGAATGAAAACAAAAAACATCAAGTCCTTTTGCTAATGTTTTGGCAAACAACTTATTTCCTTTACATTCCGGTAACAAAAGTGACGTGTAGAATAGTGAAGCAATGCCATGCAATAAAATAGAACAAACTTGATTATACTGATGTTTCGAATCAACCTTCAATAATATATGTTTTTTTAAATACATTGTAGCATGAATAATGATGCATGGTCAAGATTTTTTTTTTAGAAATTGTTCAAAAAACAACGTTAGGTGAACTTATCCCCTATCTCAGATCAGTGATTCAATTGTTGCGGCATGCATATAGCCTGAATGAAAACTAAGACATGGTGATACAAACAAATTTGTAGCTATTCATTTTTTAATAAAATACATCAATTGTCTAATCCAAGAGGATTAGATACGCTATAATTACTACGAAATAATTGTAGCTTACAAAACCACTATCAACCTCCCAACCCCCAACATTCAAATTAGCTTAATTATATGACAGTAAATATACGCAATTTTTCGGTCGTACTATTATCCCTGTGAGAACGGGAACTATTTTTCACCAATAATAGTTTTTACTTTCTCTCTATCTTACAGGTAGAGAAAGTATGGTGATCGTCAAAAAAATCGAACTCGAGATTTTGATG
>CABFWB010009530.1:0-12578 GCA_902151455.1 Timema bartmani
AGTTCAATATATGGACGTTTCTTAGGAGTTGCGCTGATAGCGCTTCTCAAATTTTACAAGGTAGTCCTTCCACTTAAGTGAAAACAACAAATATGACATCAAGAACAGGTGAAGGCCGGTACAAAACTCCGCAGAAAAAACATTTGTAAAAAAAAACTAATCTTTTTTACTTTTAGTAGCATGAAGGAGGCGATCCTATAATCTACGTAAGACTTTTTTCATGATTTTCTAACCCACCCTCACCCTACGTATGGGATCGTAACATTTTTGTCAACCCCTCCCCTTTCTATCTTACATATTTTTTTTATAATTTGATATATTGGATTATTTTAGTCTTTAATTATTTTTATATATAAGGATTTATGGTAAAGCGAGTAGTAAGCGTATAACCCCGAAATATAGATGATATTTTATAATTATTAATATTATTTATTTTCCGACAAAAACTTTGATTTTGTCTAACCGTAAACATTGATAAAAAACCTAACATTAGATAAAGATGGATTCTGAACACCCCACTAGTAAGAAAACGAATAAAATTTTGAACATTTTCTTTTCTCCACAAAAGACACCCTTACGTAATTTAAAGACAGCTCCCAATTTATCATGAGATCAGATAAATGATGGTTGTAATGATGGATCTATTAACTTCTCTTTTATTACAATCACTAAAAATCATAATGTAGCCTACTCTGTGAAATTTACACATCAACAAATCCTGCAAGGTGTTCCAACTGTTTTGAGTGTGGACTGCCGAGTCGACCACTGCTTTTAAGACAAGTGATTCAGATAAACCAATCACAGCCAAGAAGACGCACTAGGTTACGATAGTAAAAACAAAATAGTTTGTATTTTCATCGACATCAAAGTGAGCATCGATGGTGAAGGCGAGGCTGATCTCCTCGGCATGCACTTACCCATTATCTCAATGATTTTGATTTACATGGATGAAACGTCCACTTTGACTGAGATATTCACTTTCACCGTGATCTGCTTGGAATGTGTTTACCAGGATAGCATGCCGAGCAGGTATAAGGATTCTGGGAACGCTAGATACTCTAGTGCGAACAAAAAATTCTCCTTTTTTTTTAAATACATGGATATTAGTTCCTCTGTATTTGTGCCTTAAGATCTCAAACGCAAAAGCTATTAAAGAAAATAGCACTCCAAAGAGTAGGAGGAAAAGCGCACTTTCTATGTGCTCTATCCGGAGTTTGGTCGGTCCGTCGTTCACCACGACAGCGCTGTTCAACACCGCCACCTGGATCCTGTGAGACATGTACTTCTTAACAACCACCTCCTCCCAGTGCAGGAGTATTCCCGAGACGATCAAACGGTGGATCAGCTGGTTCATCTTCCCCATGTAAGGTGAGCCTTTGCGCATGGCCATACCAACGTGGCCACCGTATAGGTCCCCCTTCATCAGACGAAGTGTCGAAATGGAGTCCTCTTGCAGGTAAGACATTACAGAGATGTGACCTGATAAACCAAACATATGTATTTTAAGCTATGGTGCAGGTAGAACTACAAAAGGGATTTGAGTCTTCAGCTTAAGCCCAACAATATTAAAGGTATTATAGCACGCATTGGTCAAAACCACCAGTGTCTTCAGGTTTGATTTGCTGTTAACAAGGAGGTTCTGGTTCAAAACCTGGCCAGTGGTTCTGGGGTGGTTTTTACTAAATAGTTTCCCACTCTCCCTCAAAGTCAAGTATTTCCCATAAATTATATTTCTCTCATAGCGATCTCAGTAGTGTAAATATGCATAGAGCTTGGAAGGACGATAAAACATAATCTATGTTAAAAATAAAAATAAAGAAATGCGAAATATTTAGGGTCAAGTAGGAGCATTTATTCCATACCAACTAACATTTTCAATTGCTATATTTTAACATAGCATTTGAAGCATTTATTTTAGCTTCATACAAAATGCTTTCAACGATTCTAAGCTAGTGTTTTAACAAAAGAAAGATTACTTTGTGTCATTCATATAAATGAAATGGCTTGATATTTAGACGTCCTAGCCACTGCATTGTTGCAACGCGAGGTGGCGCTACACATGTGGCACTCGTGGAATGTGAAATGTTCGCTTCTGCGCTAACTACTCACCAAACTGTGTGTCGAATGATGGGCACACGTCCACACTCATGCATCTTTTTGTTGAATCTCAAGAGTTAAGAAGTTTTCAGTCGGGAATGGTGAACATTCATGCATAATATGGAAAATGAAATGGAAATGGCTTGAAAATTTCATCTCCACCCGAGCCACTTCTACTACTTTATTTAAACTTATTTTGAACGTTGCCACATATAATAGTTTTTAATGTTTTTTAAGTTGTTAAGGTTGGTTGTACACTGCATCGAACATTATGTGTTAACACATGATGGAACAAAATGTTTTTTATATCATTGAACAAAACTGTGTGAAGGTAGTTTTGATCATAGGACATGTTAGAACAAAACTTGATAAAACATTTTCTTCTCTCATACTTTGTGTATTTTTCAAGATAGAGGAAAGTGATTAGGAAGTAGCTTTGTTGTTGTGGGAGTGGTTGTTGATGCTGCACAAATAAGAGGAACGTGATAAAAGTATCTGGGTTCACCCAATGTTTAAAAAAAGATAGATGACAACTTTTTTTTAATCATTATTCTTAAGAATAAAATTGTACAATGCAGGCCTCTCCTGCACAAATACCATATTTTTTTTACATCTAACTTGGTGGTAATTAGGCCTACATCGCTTCCCTTCCGCTTTTGCACTGACATGTTGCTGCTGCACAACAAAAAACCAGCAAAACTATTTCTGACAACCAGCTAACCTCAGATTAAACCAAAGCACTCCACTCTCCAGCTTGACAGATTAGTAAACAAGATGGTGGCACATACACAGTAAAAATATGTCATTCATTTTGTTCCATAAAACTTGGGAGCGAGGAAAACCTCTGATTTCTCTAAAAGTGTTTTATCATGTGTTAGCGTGTGTAATTGTTTTGATTGATCATATTCTATGCAGTTTGAGCCTGCTATATTTTGAAACACGCAATCAAGAGAGAATCACACATTATAACTCAAAAAATTATACTCCATCGTGTGTTAACACATAATGTTAGATGCAGTGTGTACCCAGCCTAATAGAACAATCCACGCTAGATTGTTGTTGAATACCATTCCAGCAATCATATACCCCATTCCTATTTTTATGTAAGGTAACAAACCCGAGGACAAATTGCGAAATACTTAGTTAGAAATAGAAATAAATAGAATTTTCTTTAATAAAGACCATGTCTAAGCAAAAAAATAGAAAATCTTGAATGAATAAAACACAAAGAAATGGTTACAAAGATTTGTCTGAGAAAGGAGGGGGAGAGTTTTATGGTTACGGGAGGAGCTATTTCGGAAAAGGTCTCAAGGGGTACCCTCCACCTGAAAATGGGCCCCATTGTTGCAGTGGTTCTGAAGATCCGGGGGATGGGACTTCTGGTGAAAGTTGTAAATTTAATTACGGTTGCACCTCTTCAGGTCAGAACATTTATAACAAAGACCTAATTTGTCAAATTAGACTAATACGATAGGTCGATACTGGATCTGACAATAGTGACAAACCATAGATCTTAGCACAGCTTATAATGCATCTGTCTTCTGATTTAAGAGTTCCGGGCTCAAAACATTGTTGAAATAAGGGCTTCCCAATTTTCAATTATTGAATTAATAGTCTGGGAGTTGTGTCTCCTCTAGAATTAAGCTAGTTTGTAAGTCGTGTGCTAATAAAACCAGTATGTTCAGAACGTTCTCGTTAAGTAATATTTAAAAAAAAACACATCAGCCGTTCACAATCCTCACCCCCTGCAAGCCGTTCTACTGTAAAGGCCAACTCCCCCGTGGTGGATTTGCGATGCAGTTCGTCGAAGGTGTAGACCCTGAAGTTACACATGATAGTCTTGTGGTCTGGGTCAGTGGAGGACCTGATGGAAAATACCCAGGCCTCATGAGGAGAAGCCCATGTGACACCACTTCGGGCTAGGTCCGATGTAGCTCAAATCTGTCAGAAGACCACACGGAGATTAATGGATATTTGTTAATCAATTGTTTGTGCGGTCTTATGTTAGTAATGTGACTTAATAAACTAAGTTATAATGTAGACCCCACAAGGATATAACTCACCGATGAAGCAATAATTCTCAAAGACCTGCTAATATAAATATCCAACATGATCTTTACTTCCATCAAAATTTTGGCTAGTTTTAGTCAATTTTTGTGTGTGAATCTCGAAAATGACAATACAAATGTCACATCACTTCAAAATCTTTGTAAATATATAAGTTTTTGTGTTCACATGTAATATGTTTATTTTTCCTTGGTTTAGTGAAGGAAATATGGCCTTTACCTTTCAAATGACCTACATTATAGTAATAACATGCAAACGTAATAATCTTATAATATCTTATAATAGAGACCGACTCTGATTGGATATATAGCCAATTATTCTTCGCATTCACACATAGATGGCAGTAGTGTCTCGTTAAATATCGTTGTCCTGATGTATTTATGCTCACGGAATAACTCTTTCAATTACGGATATACCTCTATAAAGTGGGTAGTTGATCTGTGTTTATTTTGAAAGTGTTTTATACATTATATTTTACCTACCACTAGGCCTAGGAGCAAGAATCATACATAATCCTTAACCCGGCCTATGGGACACCAGAGGGCGAGAGCTTTCTCTGAATCCACATGGGTGAAACTTATCAAACATTTTCAGGTAGCGAGGGTGGGCAACGGTATCTACATTGCGATGGCTTAACGGCTGCAGTAAGTTCGGTGGTGGCTAAGTTCTGTTAAGGACCCAGTGACGTGGGGTAGATCACTTCCCCCTTGACAGAGCTACATGACTGGTACCGGGCAGCAGCGGTATCAGGATCGACTTGAGGCACAGAGTAAATAATACTCGACATGGTTCGAGATCGAACAGTAATGGGCGTGGCCGCATGGAGTGGTAGTACAGCCCTGGTGCTGCGGTGTGAATAGGAAGAGGGAAAACTGTCACACTATCTTTTCCCTGTAAACTGCCTTTTGTCGATGGATCAAAACTTTTCCTGGGGTAAAAATTTTATGAGTTAACTTTCGCATCTACGGCTGGGGACTACTTCAAGGGGGCGCTTAACAAAGAACAATAATCAAATAAAACTTTCCCTTCAAGTATAGGGACATGGAATGTAAGTACAATGAGAAGAGCTGGAAAACTGTAAAATATGAAAATTTAAATGTAAAGGTGTAGTGTGAACATAGCTGGTTTAAGTGAAGTCCGGTGGAAATAGTGCAGAAAAACGAGTGGCAATATTAATGAAAATGAAGTGGTAGAAAGTGTTACTAAAGGGATGTGTCATAGTGATAGATTAATGTTTGTGAGATTAAATGCTAAACTGGAGCATATATTTTGATAGAACACGTGTTCATGTAAACAACCGACCACGATTACCACAAATTTCATTTTAGTATATATTTTTATATAAACGTGTTACACAAAAATTAGTGGTATTTTTGGAATAATATAATTAATTTCCTTTAGAATTATCCACACACGTCCTGAAGGTATGAACATTATTTTTTGTTGCATAGTATAATCAATTAATCAATGCCTAATTAAAGTCTTGAAAAACTACCATCCTACAAATTAAAGTTTAACTTACTTAAGAGAAAAACTATACGTTTGGTGGGAGTGGAAAAGTATGGTTTCACTTTCCCACTCAATGAATCACTAAGATTGCACGTTATACCAATAATCATTAATATCTAACTTGTTTCCTATGAACTTATAAATTTGATTATCACTGTTCCATATGGCTAAGAAAATACTGCACTTGTTTTTGGATGCTATTGACTTTACGCTTCACCAATTCAAAGAGGAAATAAAAGGCTCTTTATACCTGCACCATGCATAAACTAACAAATTCATTCTCCAGAAACATGACTTGAATAAATTACCCTATAAAAGACCGCCATACATCTGATTCTGTACCATCTACCAAAAGAAATGTACCTAGTACAAAGCTCAAACATTTGGTCTTACAAGAGAAACATTAAGAAAAAGGATGGATGTGCATTGAAATTACAAAAAGATCAAAACTAAAGAATAGCTTGTATCGTCACATTTTGAAACAATAGGACTTTATTCAGTATGATATCACCACCATCATCATCATTATCATGATCATTTCCCTCTTTCATCATGCCAGAAGGTCTGGGTGTTACACTACCAAGGTACTTAAATCCTTCAACAAAGCGATAGACAACCTTTCACATTTAAGTATATGGGAATTGGTCCCTCCATAGATCACGGAAATTAGACAAGCCCTTACCCTCAACCTTAGGTGCGCTCTTGTTCTTCCTTTAAACCCATTTACAAATGATTTTTAAACCATTTGGATGTTACAATAATAATATATACTATTATATAACACAGCTGCTTAGTTTTTCTGTTTATCTATTTAGTCCAAGTGTTAATAGTGAGAACCTATCTGGAAGACAAAATTTTCTGTTGACAGCCAACCTTGCTGTCAAGCCAAGAACCACAGTTTACTCTCCGAACCTGACATAGCTTCCTTTGTTAGTGAAAGCTCGTATTTTAAAATGTGTTATTTTAGTATTTTAATGTTTTATCTTAACGTTTTCTATTCCGATATCATTCAATGTTCGCGTGGAAATTCCAGAGCTCAAATAGTGGATTGTCGGGCTGGCTGAATGTAAACGCTAGTTGTATTACCATATGTGATCTTCTATTGGTGTACAAATAAACAAGGAAATCTGACTTCCAGCCATGTTCAACTTAAGCTCAACTTTCCCACAGGTGTACATTTGCACTATTATTGTGTAAAATATATTTGTTTGCATGACAATTGGACTGTCGTGGCTATTTGTGCAAGTAAAATATGACAGTGGCTACTTTAAAACGCTTAAAGTATGAAACCTGCTGATAGATAAACAACACCCACTCACTTGGGCACGGTAAGTACTGAAGCTAGTCCCCCGCTGTAGACAGACGCCACCAACAGGAACACGAAAAGCAGCCACGTGACGAGGTGCCTCAAAGGTGTATTTTGTGGTGCCTGAGGGTCCTTGACATCTGCCGGTGACTGCTGGAGCACGTAACCCACTGTAAGGAAGAGGCTCTTCCACAAGTTGGAGTAGGGGTTACGACTCCGCTCCTCCAAAGATATATCTGGCAACATAGCAATACAATACAATTATTGTACTTTTATTTCTGTGCGTTAACCGCGTCTTAGTATACCTGTTCTATCTAGCTGTATATTAACACTTTCGGGGTAAAGATGAGGAAAGAAGAATTAACATGAAATGTATCCTCATCTACTAGGAGGAATAGTGAAAAACCTTTGCTGTAAACCCCCAACAGTACACCCGATCGGTATTCAAACCCCGGTGGAAATAACTTATCGTAATGTAATACTTTCAGATTGATTGAGAGTAGGCGGCTTAATCAGCCATTATGTAGGTTTTAGGAACGGTTTACACGTTCGTGAGAATATCTGTAGCTCTCGTGGGTATATTTTATGTGATGTAGTTAAGTCTTTAACTTTTTGTGGTACGCTGTACTTGCCTTTGGTGATGTCTCTCGTCACTGTTATATGCTCGGTCCATCAGACCAGCCGTCTAGATAAAAGTGTGTTTCCCTCCTTGACCTGCACTACCATGTTGTAGTCTGCATGGCCTTCAAGCATGAAAGGGGCTGCGGTTTAGGTTGTTCCAGGCCTGATGGTTATACCTAGTTAGGTATTCGTTGGCGTTCCTAGGGTAATTCTGGGCGCCTCACCCTTATTGTTGTTCACCTTGTTTCGGTGATCAACTTGTGGGTCTTTCTGCTCATCTGGCATGGATCGCGTTCTTTATATGTTATTAATATTGTTAGCTTGAGATGACGTTTATTACCCTTTTTGTCGATCGCTGACCTTTTATAGATTTAATTTCCTCGATCCCAGCTAAAACCGATTGGTTGCTTGCCAAGTCATACTGTGCTCGGGCCTAAAACCCTAAATTGGAAATTTCGCTTGTAATTTAACCGAAATATGTATGACCCGAATAAACTCTCAATTTCGCATTACCTTTGAAGCTTCACTAGCGTGGGTGGTCGTCTTCCCTTAAAGTAGGGCCACAGATTTGTTTAGCTAAACTGACTCTATTTTGCTTGCAATTATTTAGTTGCAACTAATTAACTTACTATCGTATTGTGTATAATTTTCAAGTATATGTTATTGTTTTATGACTGATGCAGCAATCGTATTTTAGACCTGTATATAGCATAAACAGGGACTTGCCTGTTGTGCACAGATATTGGCGCTTCATGCCGTGTAAACGCCATGAGTGGGGTTACTAGTTTACTTATNGTGCACAGATATTGGCGCTTCATGCCGTGTAAACGCCATGAGTGGGGTTACTAGTTTACTTATATTAGAGTCATTGATTTTAGGGTATCATCACAGTCCTATTCTTGACAAACTAGATGGTGCGTTGATATTTATTTATGTATGTATTGTTAATCTGGTCTCATTAAAGCTAATTTGTTAACATGCTTCTCTATCCTTTTTGCTTTTAAGTGTTCTTTACCTATGAATGTTTTCCCTGTCTACGTATTCGGGGTCTCTAGATTTATCTAGAGCACCGGTACACCCCAATATACCCAGTGCACAGATATTGGCGCTTCATGCCGTGTAAACGCCATGAGTGGGGTTACTAGTTTACTTATATTAGAGTCATTGATTTAGGGTATCATTAAAGTCCTATTCTTGACAAACTAGGTGGTGCGTTGATATTTCTTTATGTATGTATTGTTAATCTGGTCTCATTAAAGCTAATTTGTTAACATGCTTCTCTATCCTTTTTGCTTTTACGTGTTTTTTACCTATGAATGTTTTTCCTGTCTACGTATTCGGGGTCTCTAGATATATCTAGAGCACCGGTACACCCCAATATACCCGTTTAATACAAGACTGGCCATGTGACCACTGATGCGGCTACATAATTTTGTATTTGCACACATTTTGAAGGTGAGTGTGTTATAATTGTTGAAATTTGCATTGGTTGGCATGTATTATAAACGTCAGGCACATCTAGGCTGATTTGACAGTGATGAGGAGGTCGGGGTTTGAAATTCAGGCTGGGTGTACTGAACTTCCTTTCTCCTGTGTATGTTTTCTCACTCTCCCTTAAAACAAATATGGGTACATTTCCTCTATATTTAGCCTAATTATCCTTATTCCATTTGATAAATTAAATGAGGATAGCCTGGCCGGATTGTATGTCTAATACGTTTTATAACAATCCGTGTCTAAGCTAGAAAATTAAAATAATAATTGGAACCATTTTATATATTATAGGTTTAAACCTTTCATAGGTATCACTCATAACAATAAATGTAATGACCAAACAAACTAAAAACCTACAAGTCAATGGCTTAGTATTAAAAACTTTGCTACTATTATCTATTTGGTTTATTTACAACATGATGTCCAGGCACATATCCAAGACGCGAGTTTAAGCTAGAAAATTAAAATAATAATTGGAACCATTTTATATATTATAGTTTTAAACCTTTCATAGGTATCACTCATAGCAATAAATGTAATCACCAAACAAACTAAAAACCCACAAGTCAACGGCTTAGTATTAAAAACTTTGCTACTATTATCTATTTGGTTGTTTTACAACATGATGTCCAGGCACATATCCAAGACGCGTTAACAAGGGCTATCATAGGGTCTAGCAACCCCTGGTGTATTAGCATTTTTAAACCTCGATTGGTTTGCCAATACACTAATAACTCTGACTGCTAGCCACGTTCCACTCCAACTCAACTGTCCCTCAGGTAAATATCCACACGACATTCAAAATTTAGTGTTTATTTGTATGATAATTGTCTTACTCATGGATAGTAGCGTAATCAATATATGTATATATATATGTATATATATAGAGAGAATGACTATTCAATTGGGGGCCCGCGGGCCACATCCAGCCCACCAAGCTCAGCAGATTGGCCCGCGGATTGAAAGTACAGTAGCTCCACGACTTCTTTGGTGCTGACTGACAGCTCACAGCTGACTTCTGACACTCAAACATTTAGGTATATACCTAAATTTTGACTGTCAGAAGTTACAGCTGTTAAACCCATGTTTTTTGTAGATCATATGGTTCAACGTAGGAATTAATAATTTGGTCTAGTTAACTTTTCAGAGCTGTCAGCTATCAGCTGTGAACTGTCAGTCAGCACCAAAGAAGTAATGCATAGGGTTTCACTGGAGACGCATCTTATAGTTCAGACCATGGTTACCAGACTAGACGGTAGGGGTCACGTGCAGGTCCACTCCAGTTATGACGTAGTCTCGACACCACCAGCCGACTCAGCACGTTAGCAGTAGCCTACTCGAGCCGAAAATTGGCATATTACAGATTATATAAGAATACATTCATGACTGTTTAACTACTCAGTTACTTACTTTAACTGTATCAAATACAAATTGTTAAATTGCACCTGATTATGAAATTATGATATTGCATCCTAGCTTTATTCATCAGAATACATAATGCATGGAAAATATAACACATATTATTATACAAGCAATATTTCAGTGCTATATTTATGAAACAGTATAATATTATAAAAGCTATGATATTTGTTTGGTAATATTATTGTTACATAGTCATAGGAATATTTTATAAAATTATAAAATTGTATTTAAATTATATAAATCAATATAAATTATAAAACAATGTCATCGCTAATAAAACCAATATTTTTGTACAAGCGCTGTTTTAGTTTTAGGTTTGTTTATTGATATCAACTATGGCATACAGTGTATTTATTTAATTTTTAAATTTATAAAATGTTCCAATAGTTATCAACATTTGTAATGCTTACCTTTAATTAGGAACGATATTTTAGAATTAATTCCAGTTGAAACTATTGCACCACTTTCTTAATCCATCAGGACAGCCAACCTAGTTTCACTATCTCGTAATTATCAGTGTCATCAGTCATCAGTCATCACAGTATTGTTTGACTGGTTACTTGAACACACGTCTATTGTTCTTGTGTGTTTTGCGTTACAAAGTTTATTCATTTATTCTCTTTGATTTTTTTATGTCTCGGTACTTAAACTTTCATTTTATTCATTTCATTATTTTATACTAAATTTTATCACATTTTTGTGCGATCTTTTCACTGTTCCCTTTGTTGTTTACTGTTTGTTTATACAATTCGTTGGTTACTCATTTATTGAGTCAGGTATGGAAAATATAGACGCGGAACGGTTTATAGACGAAATAAGAATCAAACCAAGTATCTGAGATATTTCATGTGGAAATTATAAAAATAGAGAGTATAAACGAGAACAGTGGATAGAAATGTGCAAAATATTCTATCCAGACTATCAAGGAATGGATGCAAAA
The DNA here is from genome assembly GCA_902151455.1 of Timema bartmani. Lineage (NCBI taxonomy): Eukaryota > Metazoa > Arthropoda > Insecta > Phasmatodea > Timematidae > Timema > Timema bartmani. The sequence continues at coordinate 11,457 of CABFWB010009530.1, forward strand.
GACAAAGTGAAAATTGGTAATTTATGATTAAATAACTATGCATAAAATAAAAATCTAGCATAATATAAAAAATTAATGTGATATCAATGATTTTTTGGGATTCTGGTCTCAGAGATTGAAAAATATACATCAATTTATATTCGTTTGCGACTGGCACCACTGTGCCTCTCGGCCAAATAAGAAGGTTTTAAATTAGAACGCAGCGACAACTTTCAGAACGCCGCAACATATTTTAGAACGCGACGTTTTCATACCGTCGGGCGTACGACGACACGAACGCCGTGCATAAAAGAACTCTGATATATATATATATATAACATAGTCTTGCTTTTGACCTTGAACAATGCAGGTGGCTGGGCAAGAGGGTGGTTGAAAGTGACTCACACCTCTTCTCCCCTCCACCTTACAGCAGCCGATGTATCACCAGTTGAAATTTGCCTGGCTCATTGTTCGTGCATTATTTATAGTAATAGCAGAGTGCTTTGCTTGTAATTAGTCTTATTGTAAGTTTTCATAGAATGGCACTTTCTACTTTGAGTACTAATAAGAGGAAGCTTAATGATGAAAATCATCTAACTTTTACATTTTTTAAATCTCACTGAAAGATATTAATATTATATCAAATTACGTTTCACTTCCCTTACTCACACCTCTTTTTAAAATACAAAAGTGTAATCTAAGAACGTTCCAAATTACTGCCAAATTGAATTAAATGTCTGGCATGGCAAATATAATGATTTTTTGGAGTGGCCCACTTGGATAACTAATTGAATAGCCCTGGTATACAGTGCCATTCTCACAGTAGACTAGACTGACGATGACAGGCATCTCGGGGTTCAAATCTCTGTTGGGTGTACTAAGGGTGGTTTTTCAAAAATGGCGTTCCACTCTTCCACCACGTATATGTGGGTATACTTCCTCTAAATAAAACATTACGCATCCTTAAAACACATTATTATAATTAGTAAATAGTCTTATACACTGAACAGATAATGATACATGGTATTATTAACAATAATAATAATAATAATAATAATAAATTAATTCCCATGAAACAGAACATGCGTCATGCATGATTATTGAAGTTACACTATCAAGTTGACACACCAATAATGACTGGAA
>CABFWB010009531.1:0-12577 GCA_902151455.1 Timema bartmani
TTTTTTTAGTGATTCTCAGTAAATCAGAACAGGATTCAAATTACGAGCTCCCCGTCATTGAGAGAGTGACGCCTTAGGGCTAAACCATGCGGCCACTGAAGCGGGTTATTGATGTCAGTTAATAAACTAATAATTTCATGTAATGAGGATCTCTTGTTTATTTATTCAATTTACAAGTTGTGAGAGAATTTCAACAAAGAGCCCCAGTATGTAAAAACAGTAGTTTAAGTAATGGCATATACTGTCGATGCTCAACGGATTAAGTTGAATTTTTTCCAACTTCTTATATTACTTCAAATAATAAACTATATAGTGGTTACCAAGGAAAATGCGCAAATGTAGCTGATGAAAAGGAAATGAATAGTATATCGTTGTGTGTATAGAAAAAATATTAATTTAGAATATGTGCAGGACCAGAAATATTATAGTGAGTGTAAGCATACGATTTTTATTTATTTTCATTTTAAAACTAAAGATAAAGTTCAAACGGTGTTTATGTTTCATTTGTTGAAAGGTCATAAAACTCCAAGAAAATGTTAAGAGATCGATAAACATAATTTGAATGAACAGAGAACAAAAATAGTGAACCTTGTGTTTTTGTTGACACTCACGTTTTAGCGGCATATGGAGTTAATCTACCTAATTTTAAAAAAAATTATTAAAAATCATCCGCATTTGGCGGGAGATACAATGAATTAACAAAGTGTGTAAAAATTATTGCAAATGAACTCGGCTGAGAGTCTAACCCCGGCCTTAAGGTGGCTGCCTTGGTAGATGAGATATTTTCAATCGTATGTTGCGCTTAGTATAAATATTGACAAAACATTTAACAATGCACGAGTTTGGTGTTTGCTGGAATTAATACTAAACTATTTTCTATAGCCTTATAGCTATATAGACTTGTAAACACAGTTTAAAAGTTGAAATTTTTCACTCTGAAAAAAAAAAAGTTTGATTATTAAAACTTTGGTGCTCGAGAAATAAAAGGTAACTGAAATAGAAGCATAGAACGGATCTTTGTGAATCGAATGATTTAATTTAATAATGGGATCACAACAAAAATTGTCTAGTCAGTTGTCTTTTCTTGCGCCCTTGTTTGTTCTAATACTGCCTATCCAGTAAAGTAGTATTTTCTTGCACCCTTGTTTGTTCTAATACTAGCCTATCCAGTAAAGTAGTATTTTCTTGCGCCCTTGTTTGTTCCAATACTGCCTGTTCAGTAAAGTTATAAGTCCACTTGGTTTCTGGCGTTTCTGAATTTCTGACCGACCATTCTAGCGGCTTTATAGTAAATTCCACTAACGTTTATCTAACCTCACAGGTCTCACATGTGTTAACAAAAAGTAAAAATCCAGAGTTTAAGCTTATGTTAATAAATCTACCTCATATGTACCGAGAAGATGGCAACACGACAAAATTGGATGGACTTTGTTGCGTTCACTAGTTACAAGACCCCCCTCCCCCTTTATATATATATAAACTAACATCGTAAACAAATGAAGCCTGAAGCCCAGAGGAGAACGGATAAATTCAATGCTTGAGACCATAAACCTAACCTTTTTTTTTAACAGCACGGAGGAACTGTGCGAGCACAGCTGGTACGAACTTCTCTCAAAAGGAACAGAGTGCTGCCATGACCGCAGCAGAACACTACTAAATGACGTGGGATACCCACAATAAATAGCCCATATGAAACTGGCGCACCGCTGAAGCCAAGGGTTTCGCTCAAAGGGAACCACAAAACTAAACAAACGCTACTAAAACATAACACCACTCCTCATAGTTTGCCCGCGTAATAAATAAAGAGACGGTGATTCGCACAAAGCCGTGGATGCTCCAGTTAAAATACTAACAACTGTTGAAAAACGTATTCATAAATAAACGTTACAATAAACAAAGAATTCATTAACTTTCTTACATCAGAAAATTAACTACCGGCACCGTAACTTTATAGCACTTTCTTTTCTTGATTTATACTAAATCCGGGAAATGTGTTTTATTTTTCACCAAATATCAAGAAATTAAGAAAGAAACATATAAAGATATTATAAATGTGAAATTATTTTATTTTTGGAAGACGTGGTTTGTGTAGTAATAATCTCTAATCTCTTTACATCAGTTTTTTTTGCACAGCATCTTACTACCTGCTCGGATTGTACCCATTTGTACTAATTACCCTGTGATAGGGATCAGGAAGGTTGAAATAAGAGGAAGTGTACCCGCATTTGGGTGTAAGGAGAGTGTAAATCCATCTTTAAAAAACTACTCTCAAAACATACGGCCAAGAATCGAATCCCAATCTCCCCGTCATCGGCCGTCCAGTCTAGTGCAAGACTGATGCCCTAAATCACAGGTGGGCAACATAATTTTTAACGTAGCCGTATGGTGTGGCGAATTTCTCTTCACATTCGCCAAACCATGTAAAAAATGAGAAACTAGCTCAATTGAACATTTAAAACAACACATAAGGTTTGTTTATTCAAAATATATACACTTGGACTTTTCAGTTACAACTGCCTTGGACGCAAATGATGAAAATGTAAGATAATTTACTAAGAAATTTGACAATCCATCTAACAAGTTGCAGAAATATCTGAACTCAATGAACTTGCGGAGTTCTTCCAATGATTGATTGGAAAAATAAAGTTTACAACCAGTACACGCTGTCAATAAAAATAAAGTTCAACTAGTACAGGCCATCCCGAAAAAGTTTATTTTACTGGGAGAGCTGGTAAATTCAAATTCACCAACTCACCAATTCACCAATTCACCACTTGTGACGATTTGCGATAGGGTTGCCCAACCGCCTCAGCCCTTGGATCACCGAGGCTTCTGATAAACTTGTATAGTCAACTCGCGGTAACATCGTCCTTTCCGGACAAGATTATAAGTTACTAAAAAAGGTGCCGTATCCATGTGTCTTACAAACATTCTTTTCACAGTTTGAGAAGTCAAGTCAATTTACGTCACTTATTGGTGACCTGGTGGTCTAGGGGTAAGGTGTCAGACTTCCGTGCTGGGGGTCCGGGGTTCAATCCTCGGTCCCGGCACGGATTTACGGATTTATCTGAATGCCAAACCCTTCCTTCACCTCTGACAAGATGTGTATTAATCACAACTTGTGAATGTGAGGATGGCCAGGCCTCCACCGTGGTTCGGATTCCACGTTAAACTGTAGGTCCTCCATTTCATCTCATAATCACCCTACCATTGCACATTAGCGTAAGTGTGTATAACCGAACGGGTAGTAAGACGCGGTGCTAATAATAATAACAATAATAATAATATTAATAATACATCACTTATTTAAAGTGACAAAATATTATTGAAATTGTTTTATGGTAATTTTTTCCTACGAAAACCCCCCCAAAAAAATGCGGTAAAATTTATTAGCATTTTACTTTATTATTAGTGTTATTGTATAAAAATCAATAGTATCTATCAAAAGAGACAAATGCAGATCACATGACTTGACGTATGACTACAATACATGAAAGAAGATCTAGTACATTTTTCTAGCTATCAATTTTTTAAAGCGCCGTGCCTTACTATCAGTTCGGATAATACGCCTATGAACTAGTTACACTAACGGGTTAGGCATTAGAAAGGCTTAAGTGAAAGAAAATGCATCCGCATCAGCGTGACTGGAAAATCATTTAGGAAAAACCTCAGTGCACTCCACCGGGATCGAACCCCAATCTCCTCGTCATCGGCAGTACAGTCTGCTGCGAGAATAGTGCGTCAAACCACGAGGTCACCGATGCTGGTTTGATTTTTTTTTTTTTTAGCGCCACGTCTNTTTTTTAGCGCCACGTCTTACTACCAGTTTGGTTTATACGCTTATGAACTAATTACGCTAATGGATTAGGAATTGGGAAAGTTGAATTTACAGGAAGTGAACACGGATTTGCGTGGAGGGAAGAGTGGAAAACCATTTAGGAAAAACCACCCCCAGTTCACCCGACCGAGATTCAAACCTCGATCTTCCCGTCCTCGGAAGTCTAACTCAACACGACTAGCGCGTTAGGTAGCTACGCCACCGAAGCGGGTGGTTTTATTTAATTTTAGATATACAGAGACACAAGGGTTTGTTCTTTTGGCTACTAACAGGTAGGCCTATAGTAAAAAGGGCGCGTGCAGTGACCACAATCTCGTCGCTACTACATTATCGTCCTACTTCTAGAGTCACTTGTGATCAAATGACGTCAGGGAATTTTGGTGTGCGCCCCGCCGGCTCCACGAACCTCAACGTGGCGAGTGACAAATTAAGAATCTGCGCATAGTGTGGTCAAAAAGTTCAAGCTAGAATACAAATGAAGAATTTAGGATGAATTGTTGACAAATCGCAAATATGATTCACGCATCGAATACCACGCAAAGTGTAAATGGCGCCTTAGACACATTGTTTTAGGGTTCAAGGACACATAAAACGTAAATATCCGTCATAGCCTCGAGAATGAAAATGTACATGATGACAATACTTTATTTACTTGATAAAGTAAAAAGAGGACTAAAAATTGAAAGACGATCTGCAGCGTCAGTCAGGTTTCCCCGACACGGGCTGCTTGGGAAGTTCCCCCGGTAACAAGTCTTCTCAAGATACTCCTTGTCTCCATGGCGATGTGTTCCTTATGATGGCGACTTCTGACGTCTTCTCATTTTACTCAATTCGCAGAGCTCGGTGATTCAACCAAGACTTATAATGCTTCCTCCAAGCTTCGTTAAAGATACCCGGGAAAAGGCGAGGGGGGACTATGGATTCTTTTTTTTTTAACAGGGAGATTTTTAAACTATACACAAGCAAGTACAAATACATGAATACCCGCTTCGGTGGCCGCATGGTTTAGTGTCACCCTCGTAATAGATTAGACTGCCGAAACTGAGAGATCAAATCCTGTTCGGGTGTATTGAGGGTGGGTTTCTCCGGAAAGGTTTTACACTCTCCCTCCACGCAAATGCGGGTACATTTAATCTAGAATTCAAACTTACCCATCCTTAACCTATTAACGTAATTAGTACATAGACGTATAGCTCAAATGGTTAGCAAGACGCAGTGCTAACAAAAATTTTTTTAATATGTACGAATGAAAAATTAGATGAAAATAAATTAATCACGCCATTGATATGTGTGTACATTTTTAGGTTTTAGAAACCATCCAAGGTGTTTTATATGAAAGATTAAAGTTTAAAAAAATACAAAATATATTTAAAGTAGTGCGTGTTACATCTTTGTTGAGCCAAATTTAAAGATTACTTGATCATTATTTTAGTAAATATTTTCTATAGTAGGGATAATTTCTTCCAGCTCTTCTTATTGCCCATCCAGGCAATACACATTTTAATTACACTGATGGTAGTAGGGATTAGGAAGATATATTAGGATTATGGTAGTAATAACATCATTTTTCTGTTACGTAAGTTACTTAAATTACTTTCATATATTCGTATGTTAAGTAATGTGATCTGTACCTGCCAATTTTCATACACATAAAATAACATTCATAATAATTTTTTTAATATGTACGAATGAAAAATTAGATGAAAATAAATTAATCACGCCATTGATATGTGTGTACATTTTTAGGTTTTAGAAACCATCCAAGGTGTTTTATATGAAAGATTAAAGTTTAAAAAAATACAAAATATATTTAAAGTAGTGCGTGTTACATCTTTGTTGAGCCAAATTTAAAGATTACTTGATCATTATTTTAGTAAATATTTTCTATAGTAGGGATAATTTCTTCCAGCTCTTCTTATTGCCCATCCAGGCAATACACATTTTAATTACACTGATGGTAGTAGGGATTAGGAAGATATATTAGGATTATGGTAGTAATAACATCATTTTTCTGTTACGTAAGTTACTTAAATTACTTTCATATATTCGTATGTTAAGTAATGTGATCTGTACCTGCCAATTTTCATACACATAAAATAACATTCATAATATAGTAAAACGTTATAATAAATGTTGATATAAAAAAAAGCATGTTTGTATTTTATAAAATATCCTTTCTACCAGAATTTTAATAGAGATTGTTAATTAAATGTACCTGCAGTTGAACGAAAGGAAATTGGGAAGAGATAAAAAGGTAACATCCCCCCTCGTACACTCGTCCGGGATTTGAGCCCTGATCTCCCCATCACTGCCGAGTCAGACTATATCAGCCTGACATTCCACCCGCAGGCCTATCGATGCATTATTTTTGTTTACAAGTATTTATTTAGCACAATGGCTTACTTCCAGCTAAGATTATACGCATATGTACAAATTACGCTAATGCATTAGGGGGGGGAGGAAGGTTGAATTGTAGAGAAAGTGTACCTGAATTTTCGTGGAGTGAAAGTCAGGAGTCTAGTGTATTGCGAGAGTGACGCCTCAGACCATGGGGCCACTGAAGCAGGCTATTTACAGTTAGGGTGAACATAGAAACACACAAGGTTCAAGGTGCGAACAAATATTCCGGCCCGAATTTAGACTTTGCTATAAATCGTTCGCTAAAATATTCAGTGGCCCCTGCCGGTACTAGCTAAATGTTCGGAGGAAGCAGAAATTTGTGGTCAAGGGCAGCGAAAGCGTTATTACCAAATTCTAGATGTAAAAATTCCATTCTGCGGTGCTTAAAGTGAGCGCTCGGTCTGGCGCGGAGGGGATCTGAAGTTCCTAGTAAATCTCACGCCAACGCCCGGGTTGGAAAATGTGTGGAGGGTTAAGGGAGAAGAGAGGGGGTTTGAGGGAAGGATGAGGGTCAGAGGGGCCGGGGCAGTAGCACCCCGGGGGTTTGGAAAATTTGATAAACGTGTCTGCTAGGGTAAACTTTATATCCATGGCCCAGCAATGCATCGAATGTGTTCACGTTAGTTAGGTTGAACAACGGCTTTAGTGACTTTTATTTAGGAGAAGTCCGATACTTTAGCTCAGTTGGTACTGTGTTTGTCTACCGAGATAAGGGTCCCGGGTTCAGTTCCTGGAATGGCCACAAATATTTATCATTGGTGGGATGTGGGGGTTTACCCTTTCATAGTGATGAATTAACAGCCGGGGGCTGGATGTTGTGTCTGTTCTAGATCTAAGTTAGTTTAAGGACCGGCTACACGGAGCCGCACCGCACCGCACCGCATTTTTCCTGTGGAAATGCTATGCATGTTTTTAAATGCAAGTGGCTACACTTTTGCGGTGCGGCGCGGACCGTGTAGCCACCTACCACAGGAAATAAATGTTCAGGAGCTTCCGAACTTTGTTTTCATGCTAACCCGTAAGCACTGTAGGGATGGGCGAAACAGTGATTTTACGATATCGGTGATCACAGTGACCTTGATTTTAAAAGAGCAGTGATTTATACCAGTGATTATTCACAGTGAATGGCAGTCACTGTGTCAGCACTTGTAAAACGAGGAATTTCTTTCACAGCTATTGCACGTGTGACGCTGTAGTCATTGTTTCCAACATTACGTACAAGATAAACAATATTTTATACAGCAACTTATTGAACAACAAACATTCTTCTTCTTAAATATTAGCTAACTTAAAACGTTACTCTTCGTAATTAATAGTTAACTTAATTTTATGAAAATAGATGAAAACCTATGTAAGTAAAACTAAAAATACAAACTTATTTTGTAATAGAACTCAGTCTATAAATAATATAAAAATTGTTTTCTTTTTTTAGTTACAATAATCTTATTCTTGGTTTAAAAGAGTGCGGTGCGGGTCGGCTCCGTGTAGCCATACCTAAAATGAGATTCAAAGTTTTGAAAATGTTTTACATTCGATATTTACAAGAAAATGTTTTAAAGCATAAGTGTGTTGCTTGTGTGAGGCTAACACCACTCCAGACCAAACCTAGCAAGACGACCTCCATCCCCTAATGCCTTTAAGTTAAAGATTAATTGAATATGGATGACACACCTTTAGACTACGAATAAATATGGATCCATATTAGAAAAATCATAACATATTGGTATTATTTTATATTTCCAATAATGTACTTATTTACTATATAGCATTAGGAACTCAAATATTAATTATCACACTTACAAAAGTATGCCACCTATCCATATCTTGAATTAGTTCTATCCATTCCATCTCATTACAGCAATGCATATCTTGAGCTGGTCCTATCTAGTTCACCTCATTACATCCTATCCCTATCCTGAACTAGTTCTATCCAGTCTACCTCATTACACCCTATCCCTATCTTGAGCTGGTTCTATCCAGTTCACCTCATTACACCCTATCCCTATCTTGAGCTGGTTCTATCCAGTTCACCTCATTACACACTATCCCTATCTTGAGCTAGTTCCATCCAGTTCACCTTATTACAACGTATCCCTATCTTGAGTTAGTTATATCCAGTCCACCTCATTACACCCTATCACTTTCAGGTCCATTCTAATGTTATCCTCCCATCTGCGTCTAGGATATTTCCAATAAAAGTTTCGTAATTTGATGTAGGTAAATTAAATAAGCTTTAAGAGGATAAAACATACCCTTAAATATATGATTATAACATGAAGGAAGACCGTTTATAAAAAGCTAATATTTTTTTGCGAAAAGTAATGATCACATTTTAATATAGTTTAGTATCATTGTATATGTATTAATAATAATGACGTGTCTGGGCTACATCAATCGTAGCTCAGTTTTAAGAAAGATTAACCAGTACTAATGTACATTGTACCGTTGCCCAGGGGACGACCAAATGTACTAATCGCACTTCCTTTTCGTGGAGGATCTTTCCATGTCCCGATGAGACGAACTGATGGTGATAGTGAGTATGAATCAATGGAGCCATTTAAGATATTAACCTATCTTAGAGTGTGGATGTAGGGAACGCGAGAAAAGGTCCGTTTTTTGTGTTTTTTTCAGTATCTATATCTAAACTTTTTTTGGTCAAAATAAATTAAATATTGCTTCAGTACAAACATAGAGTTTAATTTTATTTCCATGGTGATATCAACAGTTCTTGAATATCTGTCAAGGGTGTCCTGGAATTTAATGACAACTTTTCTCTTCATTTAAAAAGTTTGTCATCTAATTCCGCTTTGCTTATGACAGATATTCAACAACTGTTGATATCACCATGGGAAGAAAAAATTAAGCTTCATGTTTCTACTGGAGTAATATTTTATTTATTTTGGCCAAAAATATTGTTTTCTATTAAAACTGCCAAAAACACTTGACTTACCTCACGTTCCGCAATCTCATACCTTACTAAAATATGTCGTCAATTTAGGCGTGAGAAATGATTTGTTTTTAAATATAGAGATATCTTACAACATTGATACTTTTAAAACACATACCCCAATTTTTCTTAACAAGGGATCTATTTGACAGCTAGAAAATGTTACTAAAGTTACTTACACGTTTTCATATTATGTCCAGTCATGTTATCTGCAGTGTTCACCTTTGATAGATGTTATTAATGCCTATAAAATAACACTAATAATAAAGTAAAATACTATCAATGTTGACCGCAGAAAAATATGTTAGTTCCAAATGTGCTTTCGTAATAAAATAAAGGTGTATAACAAAAAAACTCCCATGGCGTAATCCCTCAATCTAACCATACAGACCGAGCAGCAGTCGCCACGTGTTGGTGAAGATAGTGGCAAAATTTGCAGATAGAGGGTGTCATGTGGTCAGGACAACGAACCCTCCAGAAGTTAATCTCAGTTTTCTATAACGGTGCCACTACTTTTTCATTCAAGTAGCTCCTCATTTGTCCTCACGAGGCTGAGTTTGACTCCGCTCCAGACCCACTGCTTAAAGGAAAATTCTGGAAGCACCGGGGATCCAGCCCGGGACCTGTGGATAGCGAGAAACTCTTGACCATTAGACCATAGAGGCGGACAAGGTTCAGATCAGCCAACAATTTTTATTTGATAACTTTTTACTATCCAGCTTTCAAGATTGAAAGCTCAAGAACAAACCTTATAACCAGGGTCCGGATTTTGATGACAAGCCATCTTTTTTTTCCTTCGTAGACAATGCTCATAATACATACAATCTGCTCATGATCCCCTGATTGCAGAAATGTATATCTTAGAGGTTGTTTTTGGTCATTTTTTAAGCATTTTAAGGCATTTTTTGGCATTTTGGAGTCATTTACAGTTTTAAGTCATTAGTTTTAAATAATTGTGTTTTAAATACTATCGAGTTTTATAAGCGCATAATTTTTATCAACACACAGTTGTCAGAATGACAAAGTTATGCAGTCAATGAAATTTGTATTCTCTTTGCTTGTATGCTTGTATGCTTGTAAAATAAACATTCCAGGTGAAACACTGCAATTAAGCTAAAGGGGTTTGCATTGGGAGGGGGTAGTTATTACTTCTAGAGAAGATATTTTAAATGAATATCATATTTAGCATATTGCAAAGAGTTAAGTTGTTAAAAACTTTTCAATTTTGTAAAGTACGCGTTTGATTTAGTTGTGTGCATTTATTACGAGTGTTTGTTCATATTTTTAGGTCAATTTTTAGAATTTTTAAGGTTATTTTATTGGTATTTTTTTGATAATTTATAGGTCATCAAAACACGGGCCCCACTTATAGCGTACGAATACATGAAGATAGAGCTATTAGACTGTCAAATATACATAGTAAGCAATCCGCAATGTACTTTGTCCGAAAGAGAGATGGGTGGCTCTCATCTGCAGCCTGTGAAAGACGGGGCGAAGGTGATGGGTTTCTTGAGGGGGAGGAGGGAGTTAGGAAAAGGGGAGGGAAAGAGGACGAGTACTCGCACGAGTTTAGCGGACGTTTACATTTTCGCACCCACTTCAAAGTTCGAGGTGCTTAGAATAAAATTTACAACCACACAACTAGGGCGCACTAAAGTTAAAATTCTAAGACCACAAAGTAGATTCATAAGTTTCTCCGGTGAACTCTTGTGACTTTCCTTTGCCTCAGGCCAAAAGGAGCATTAAGCTTAGAAACAAAAATTAACAATAGGGCGAAACAACGTGATTACATTTCATTTTAAAACAATATTAAGCAACAAAGATACCATTTATTATTATTATTATTATTATTATTATTATTATTATTATTATTATTATTATTATTATTATTATTATTATTATTTGTAAAAGCCTTCTAGCTAACGTTTAGTTCGTAAACTTAAACTTAATTCTCATGAGTGGAGAGAATATATTTGATGAAGAGAGCAGTAATAACCATTTGGGAAAAAGACAGCTGAGCCGAAGACAAGTCACGTTTGTCATTGGGTAGACAAAACGGAGTTAATGGAGTAGTACAACTGAACCAAGGTTATACTATATGAACCAAGGTTATACTATAGATAGTACACTTTAATTGATTAAAGTTGATTCAGTAGGACAATTGAACCAAGGTTATACTATAGGTAGGACACTTTAATTGATGATAGTTGGTGGAGTAGGACAGTTGAACCAAGGTTATACTATGGGTAGGACACTTTAATTGGTGAAAATTGGCGAAGGACAACTGAACCAAGGTTATACTATAGGTAGGACACTTTAATTGGTGAAAGTTGGTGGAGTAGTACAATTGAACAGAACAAAACCAAGGAATAGGACACCTTGGTATATGAGAGTTGTTGTAGGACAATCGAACCGGAGTGAAACTATGGTCTGATCACTTTAAATGATCAGATTTGGTGGGAGAGGACAGTTGGAACGATGTGAAACTATGATTATGACACTCTAACCAGAATCTAAGGAAATGCGGGTGCAAATTCTACCATTATCATTTCTACCACATTGGCATAGTTACTAAGGATTCAGACCCGCCTCGGTGGTGTAGTTGGCTAACGCGCTAGTCTCGTGTTAGCTAGACTGCCGAGGACGGGGAGATCGAGGTTCGAATCTCGGTCGGGTTAACTAGGGGTGATTTTTCAGAGGTTCGAATCTCGGTCGGGTGAACTAGGGGTGATTTTTCCTAAATGGTTTTCCACTCTCCCTCCACGCAAATGCGGGTCCCCTTCCTCTAAATTCAACTTTCTCAATTTCTAACCCATCAGCGTATTTATTATTTAAGCGTATAAACCGAACGGGTAGTAAAACGCGTTGATAAATAAAAATAAAATAAGGATGTATATGTAGATCCGAACGGGCAGGGAGACGCGGTGGCAAGAAAATGATCCAAGTGACCTCAGCATCAAACGTGTTTGTTGGAACTATCAACAAAGAAGAGAGAATAAGACCGAGAGGTCTTTCAAAATACAAATAGCAGAGCAAAAAATAGAGTTTCGTTTCAAAAATAAAATGAGACTTTATAACGAAAAATGTAATTTTAACGTTAAAAAGTAAACATAAAAATGGAGGTAGGAAAAACAAGTAAAATGTTTTAAAATGTAAATATGATTGTTTTAATGTATTTTATTCTCAAACGGGTGATAAACCTAGAAACGTTTTATGCGTGATTTTGTATTCAAGCAGAGGAAGCCATCTTGAATGAATTAACCATAAGAATGCAAATCAAATGACTGTGTGGGAAAAATTGAACAAATGAGAGGAGGGGGAAGAAATGACACTAAGAATAGAAGCTGTGTAAGAGGTGGAAAGCAGGGTAAGGGTCTTCCATAAACGTTTAA
>CABFWB010009532.1:0-12575 GCA_902151455.1 Timema bartmani
TTTTTTATGAACGACTCGATATGTTCTTGCACAGTAAAAACGTTGATATTTGACCCCTGAAGAGATGGGTTTAAAATGTTCATTTTTGAGAAAATGTCTGCCAAATAGGCCAAAGCTTTGAGCCCCATTTGATCTTGCATGCACTTTGCTTTATTAAAGGGCTGGTTGGTAAGAAAAACGAAAACTTAATGTTGAAGTTCAAACAATCTACCTCGAGATAACCACCTGACTTCAGTGTGAGACGATAAACAGTTGTAAATTTTTCCCCTTTCCTCAAAAAGTGCTGCAAAATTCCGCCATTACAGAAATATTTTGGCGAACCCCTTGAAAAATTTCGCGAACCCCTGGTGGTTCGCGAACTACAGTTTGGGAACCGCTGCCTTAGACCATTCTGCCACCGAAGAAGGTCCCATTAGTTTAAATTCGGGAGGGAAAGTAGACGCAGTGCATAAACAAAAGTTGATTAATCAAACTAATAAGTTTCACGACGAAATAAAAATAGCAAAACGAGTAATGAACTAACGCTGACGACCCCAAACCGGAATCAAACCCATGACAATCTGTCCTTCGAGACGTATAGCCATCTGCACGATGCACGTGCATGTAATAAACTGTATTCCCTGAAAGTTTGGCTTGTGGGAAATGGGGGGGGGGATTCTGGGACCCGCATTCATTCGTCAAAGTCACAACAAGTATCCGCATAGCTTGCGTCATAGTTACCTAGTTATCTGGATTAAATCGTTCTATCTCGTTTTGGTAAAACTCCCTAAGGAGTCTCTGCAACTGAATTGTGGGCCCCTCCCCCTATTTATTTAATTAATACGTTTAGCCATTTATCTGTGGGAACGTGAACTAGACGTTAAGCTCGTCTGGTCTGGTTTGCCGGTGACGGAGAGGTCAAGGAAAGATTCTAGGCAGGTTGTACTGAGGGATATCTATCCTAAATGGTTTAAACTCCTCTAGGGCTGGGTGTATATTCATGCATGACGCATAGCTAATAGTAAAAAGTGCATAACGTAGAACGCACAATCCATAAGAAAAATCCAACTATTTATATAAAACGTAGGGCTTAAAGTCTTTCTTAAATAGATTTTCTTTTAATAATTAAAAATGTCCTAATCCTCTTTTCGCCACTGAATAGTGGCTCTAAAATACTTCAATTAAGGGTTTACTCGAAAAAACGTTAGTTAAACGGTTTCCTTTAAAACTTGAAATTAACATAATTTAAATTGCGTCTGTACCATTAACTCAAGTTTGATATTTATTTGACTATGATTGTATTATTTACATGAATATTATGGTACTCATTTCTTCAATAACAGATTAAAATAATATAATAATATATACAATCGTAGTCATTGACGCTAAAACAAAGAAAATTTGTACCACAAGGCATTTTTTAAACATGAACACAGAATTCTGAAAATTGAAAAATGACACCTGGACACGGGAATCGAACCCGGGACCTAGGATATCTTGGTGGAGTAATCCCCACTAATAAGCATAAATAATAGCTCTGGCTATTAATTCTTAATATGAACACAGAAGCTAATTTTCGTATCTTTGTGTACTGGCGTTTAATTGGCTATCACCTCTAATCGTATTTTCATTGGCTGATACGTATTAAGTTCAATAAATTATCTATACTACATTCCATGAGTCCATACACGACTAATATGAAGTTAAAGTTAAATCAACTTTCAGCATCGTACACAATTCACTATTTATTGATTATAAACAATATCATTGAAAATATTGTATTTCATCTTCTTGCGCACTATGGGCTATACACTATTCGCTATTAGCTAGAAAACCAACCTCAGTACACCTGACTGAGATTCGAACCTTTACCTCCCTGTCATAGGCAGTCCAGTCTACTGTGAGAGTAGCACGTTAGACCATGAAGTCACCAAAGCCTGTGTTAGACGTACTGATTTTAAAGCTAAAGTAATCTGGGTAATAACCTAGGTAGCTCAATTTATAGAGCATCAAGCATATAAATTCGAAGAAGTAAGAGTTTAAACAACATACTGAGGCATTTTAAATATATATATATTTTAAATTCCAAGGGGTCCACCAAAATATTTCGGTGATGATGGATTTTTAACTAACAGTTTGTGAAATCTTGTGAGGGACTTTTGAAAGGGGTGTGTATGTGTGTGTGTGTATATATATATATATATATATATATATATATATATATATATACACCCCTTTTAACTAAAATGAGGGTTTTTTGGAATTAGAGATCTAACCCCTAAAAATAGTTTAGCCGGAGAACTGTACTTTTGAAAGGGGTGTGTATGTATATGTATATATATACACCCCTTTCAACTAAAACGAGGGTTTTTTGGAATTAGAGATCTAACCCCTAAAAATAGTTTAGCCAGAGAACTGTACTTTTGAAAGGGGTGTGTATGTATATGTGTGTGTATATATATATTCACCCCTTTCAAAAGTATAGTTCTCTGACTAAACTATTTTTGAACGTGTATGTACAGTTACGGGGGTGTCAGAGTACAGATTGTAGTGCCATCCCCTCCCAATTACCCCCTAAGCCTAACTACCTAGTCACCATGATGGATGAGAGACAATTTGCAACTTGACTAAACGAGATCAATCGCGGCTCTAGGCCTGCGGCCGAGTGTGTATGGGCTGGNAGGGGGACAGGGGGGGGCGGGGGGGCGGGGGGGGGGTGTGTGGGGGGGGGGGGGGGGGGGGGGGGTCTCGGCCGTCGTATTACAGATGATGACGACAAATCTCCCGTCTCTTGGTCCCTCATTTGCGGGGAGAGATCATAAATAACTAAAATTGGTATATATTGTTCATGAATGAATGAGTGAATGAATGAAATGAAAATTATTTTAAACCAGATTTGATGCTTATTAAAGCATTATGTTGACAGCAAGATTGGGGTTCGCATCCCGACTGGTTGTAGTAGGTATCTTTACCCAAAACAGTTTTACACATAATATACTCTCTCTAGTTCATCGCAATCGTGTTTGGCTACAGTTCCTCTAAACTCGGCCTTCCTTCAATCTATCCCATTAATGTCAGAGGCAAATAGCCAGAATATTGTTATCTCATCGCGTGGCATAGCAGATGAAGATTATTTTGGTCTTTAATATTATAATATGTATATAGTTGAAATCTCAAGTGGCAATAAGGACCATCAACAAGTTAAAGAGTGATGTGGTGCACAAAGAAAATATAAAATGGTTAAAACTACAAAACTAAAGATTACAGCAATATGACACAGCGGTTAAAATTATATAACTCAAGATAAGAGGAATATTACTTGATGTTTAAAACTATACAGCTCAATATGATAGGAATATTATTTGAGGATTAAAATTACACAACTCAAGATGAACAGGATATCACTTAATGTTTAAAACTACACAACTCAAGATAATAGAAATATTATTTGATGGTTAAAATTATACAGATCAATATGATAGGAATATTATTAGATGGTTAAAACTATACAACTCAAGATGACATTAATATTAAGCATTGGTTGAAACTATTCAATTCAAGATGACAATTATTGTTTAAACTTTACAAATCAAGATGACAGAAAAATTACTTCAACGTATAGCTTTAGTTTGGAAAATTAATTTTAAAGCTTATAATTATGGGTTAAACTAGGGTTTTGTATCTGCTTATAAGTAACGGATAGTTTGTATTTACACTCTTCACTTATTATAAATACGCATTTTTTTAAGAGATTAAGTGTGAGCATACTTGAAAAATATCTTAAAATATAGGCCTACATTTACTAAAAACTCGTGCAATTTGTGAACCAAGATAATAGGTCTATACATTATTGATGAAACACTACACCAACGATCATAAATAAAATAATATACACTATTACTTACGTTATGGCATTAGGAACAATGAACACGGTTAGAGGAAGGAGAAATATCTTTGTCCGCCAAAGAGCATAAGAATCATATTCACTTTCAAAGACATGAATTAAAAAGTGTATATATTTGCTTTAACTCAACTGTTGATTTCATAAAAAATATATTTCAAATAAAACATTTTTATTTTTTATAGTAGTACAACACTTTACAATGATCATTTATTCCGTATCGCAAATATTTGCGGAGAAATGATGAAAAATAGGAAAATTTCCTCTGCGTGTAGTGCCCTCAAATTCATTTTCACGAGAAAATAAAAACTGCCATCTTGTTTATAGTAATAAACAGTGTCTGGATATAAAATTTAATCAAAATCGTTAGAGCAAATTTTGAAAAAAACTATTTGGTCTCTTTTTTCCCTTCTGTAAACTACTTAAATTTAGGGTTAGATCACTAATTCCAAAAAAACCTCGTTTTAGTTCAATCGGCAAAATAGTTTCAGATCCAGCCCAAGGTTCTTATACACAGGCAGACGGCATTGCGGGTTTCAGGGGGACATGAAACTTCGACATTTATCAAAATATTGAGTTCAATTGTTTTAACGATAACAATACTTTTATCTCTGAGGAGTTGAGAGAAAGTAAAAAAATCAGTCTTAGAATTGATAATAAGATTTTTATTTCTACGCTTCTTTGTACGATTTTGGAAGGAATAAACTTTCAAAAGAGACAAAAACATTTAATTTCGTGATGACATTTTACTATATCATTAGTGAATATCAACACACAAGGCGTAAATCATTGTCATTACGGGAATGTCCACAATCTAATTAATTTAAACTATTCGAAAAATTACACTTGAACGCGGGAATCGAGCCCGGGACTTCTGGTTAGCGTGCCAATGGTTTACTATTGAACTATCCAGGGTCTGCCTTAAACTATAAGTAAATGATAGCCCTGAGCACGGAACTAATCCTGGATAGCTCAATGGTAGAGCTTTGGTGCGCTAATTCAAAAGTCCCGGCTTCGAATCTAGTGTCAAGGTGTCTTTTTTAATTAATTTAGATTACAGTATTAGTTTTATTTTATAGGTATGAATAAAATATATATATTTATCAAACGTGACATCTGCAAATAATATGACTTATTAAATAAGCGAAAATAGATCAAGTAAATTTTCTAGCTGTCACATAAGGTTATTCCTATGACAATTAAGACTGGACCTGTCTTCCAAGGTAGATCCAAGTTAGCTAATCTAAAAATTTAAGTTGAGGAGATGGAATTTTAAGGGAAGTTTCTAGTGACCTCTAAAAAAAAAAGCTTGGGAATCATGTTAGATTTTGAAGTAAATTTTATGGGGCGTAAAAATTCCTTCTCCGTGACAAGAGTAGCTATATTGGTCTACCACATGTTTAAAGGAGTCTGGTTGGATTCCGGGTGGTGTTGATGAAGCTATTTTATACCAAGTGTTTACGGGTCCTTTCTCCGGTCAGTTTGAATAAATATCCATGCGTTAGGATTGGGTGTGTAATATTATACTCCCATCCTGGATTAAGTTACTAGGTTCTAGGGTTGGTTGTGTAATATTAGAATCCCCTCCTGGGCTCAGTTATTGGTGCCAAGGTTGGGTGTGTAATATTTGAATCCCCTCCTGGTTTAAGCGAGTTTCTCTGCCCTACTATTCATTTATATCAATATCTAGGCACAAGGCCTGAGCGTGTAATAGCCTATTAGACTGTTTTTCTATGTTGAGCTAGCTTAAAAGTCATGCTATCCAGTTAGTAAATATACAGAGTGTATCTTAAAATGTTGGACTCACTTCAAGGGTGGACCCGGAACACAAAAACAGTGAAAAAAATTACATATGAACACGTGTATTATTATACTTTGTATCCGAGCTCTGGCCATTTTTACTTCTACCTCAATGTGAAGCTGCTTACCTCTGCAGGAAGAAATCAAAATGACCGTCTAGCACCTGAATATAAGCTTGAAATCGTCATATCAAAGAGTTTCTATTTCGTTCAATAATTACAGGTGTTTATTGGATTTGCTGGCAGCCTGGTTTAATATGATGGATTATTTAAACAATGCCAATGGGTGTTGTGTAAACAATCACTTTAAGATGGCCCCAGAAATATAAGTCCAGCGAACAGGCCTGTCAATAGTTCCTCTATTAATTATTTACTTAGAAATTAGCTCAATCAATCAATCAATTTGTAGCCACGTGGTTAAAATGTAGTGGAACATCATCACATGCATAGCCCACATACGATGTATAAAAATTGGGACTTCTTATTCCAACAGCACACTACATTTAGTATTTGAGAAATATATATATTTTTTTTTTAGCACCGCGTCTTACTACCCGTTCGGATTATACGCTTAAGTACTAATTACACTAATGGATTAGGAATTGGTAAGGTTGAATTTAGAGGAAGTGAACCCGCATTTGCGTGGAGGGAGAGTGGAATACCATTTAGGAAAAACCGCCCCCAGTTCACCCGACCGAGATTCGAACCTCGATCTCCCCGTCCTCGGTGGTCTGGTTCAACACGACTGGCGCGTTAGCCAATTACGCCACCGAGGCGGGTTATTTGAGAAATATATAAGATATTTCTGTTAGTCTTCCCTCAATAAAAACAGATCCAACAAAACTGTTGCCAATTGTTCCTGCCTATATATTTAGCATACACCAAAATGTTGTTTGTGCCTTTATTGAAGAACAGGTACTTGGATTTTATTCATCACAATGATGAGTGCTATTAAAATGGACTACCCCATTTTCGGTGAACACGATTTCATAGGTATATAATGCAATGGGTTGAAAATGGAAATCACCGGCAGATATCTGCAGGAGCCAACTACAAATAATTACTCTTGTACGCGATGAAGATGGTAAGGATAAAGCAATCGGTCTAGAAAAACTTTCCACGCAGTCGTTTGTCTGACATTCTCTACTGCTGTTATTCTTTCGGTGTTCTGGCATCATTATCTTCAAATGTGGTCGAGGATTTGCTCTTCAAAATTGAGTGTTCTAGTATCGATTCTTTTGCCACCGTCTGACACTCATTATTTTGAAAGTAACCAGTATTTCGTAGGCATCCTTGAAATGTTTTCTTATTTGGCAAACTTCTATAAGAATTGGAGTCTCCGTACTGACGTATTTTATTTATTTTTATTTAATATAATCGCGTCTTACTACCTGTTTATTCACGCTAAACGCATATAATGATAATTACTAATGGGGTAGGGATGAAGAACGAAGCATTTTAGTGGTAATCTACCCGCATTTGCATGGAAGGAGAGTGGGAAACCATTTATGAAAAACCACTCTCAATTGACCCAACTGGGATTCGAACGCTGATCTCTCCATTATCAGCAGATCAGTCAGAGTATAACCCGAACGGTTAAGACGTGGTGCTAAAAATAAAAAGACCAGTCTAACACGAGAGTGACGCCTTAGACCATTCGGCCACTGAATTGGGTTACAAACGTAATGTTTCAGCTGAAATACGTTTGGCAAGACCATAAATCAAATCCATGTATGCAATTTATTGATTCTAATGAGTATCCACTGTGAATTCAAATGCACAGTAAAGTATCAAGCAAGGCCGTAGCCGGGACAAAATTTTATGGGGGGTCTTATTAGCAGCTTCTATAGTTATTCTCACATTCACTTAGACTTCCTATTTCCTTTGTCAATATTTTGTCATAGTCTTTACACAGCTTTATTGCCTGACTAATGAACACAATCACAAATTATTATTTTTCAGTGTACGTTAACATTAAAATAATTTAGTAAAAGTTAAGATTTAGATATTATATTAATAATTAAAGATTAATGAGATATATGGGTTTAAATTGGTTGGCAATTAAAGATATAATGATAATTGAATTATGTTAAACTTTATGAAAAGTTAAGTTACTTGGTATACATATTAATTACAACATATACTATAATATGAGTCAAATGGGGTAAGCTAGTAACATAACATACACATTATTGATTGACAATCATTTATAAGTGAAACTATAATCAATTATAATAAAAACAATTAGTTTACTAAAGCAGTTAAAATATAATGTAGAAGTGTGAGTCAATTGAAAATGAACAAATTGAATGATACTATACACTAGGATTGACCAATTGTTTTGAATGAATGTAACAAACTGAACACATAATACATTAAAGATTAAGTTTAAAAAGAGTTAAAATATAGAACAACTTTAAAACAAAAGTTAAGATGAGTTACATAAAATTGATGCGTGGTTTAAATTGAAACCTATTATTGTTCAAGAGATTTTTAGAAAGCAAACTCAGTTTTATCGGTTATCTAAGTCTTAACTTTTACTATTTTCTACACTCCTTACGGAAGATCTTTTTAGAATGTTTTCTAAAGTATTATTAAAATAATTGTTATAAGTTAAAAACTCGTATGTTCCTGTTTGTTTAGTTTGAACAGTAATAAGACTATGTTAATGGTTTTGGTCAAATTTTTTGTGGAGGAAGGTTTGAACCCCCAAAACTCCCCTCTGGCTACTGATTGGGTAACAAGTTTCAAAACGTAATAATAACGAACTGGAATGACTTATAAATATGATCAACTACTATTTTGCGTTTATAGAACAGCCAGCAATGTCACACATGAGATATAAAGTATTGTTTTTAAACAGTTAGATGTTCTCAGTCACAGTAGCTCAATTTGCCATCATAATTACTGGAGCTATAGCTCGTAAACAAGGTAAAATAATACACATGTTGATAAAAAAAAAACCTTTTTCTATGTTATAATGTCCTGAGTTAAACCCTAAAATGGGTTCCAAGTTCTAAAGTGTACAATCATTAGGGCTTTTGTGTAATATGAGACGCACTAAATTAAATTGAGTTAGTTTACGACTATTGTGTAGAAAATATACGTTAAATTATTCAAGAAAAAATTTAAATTTTACAATCCTCTCACACGTTAATTGCTCACTTGACAGTGCCGACATAAATTTTAATAGAATTAAATATTGAAAAATTGAATGCATACAATATTTTGAAATACTTCCTCGCTGTTCCACGTCTTTAACTATTAATTGCATTTTTTTAAAATTTTGATAAGAGATTACGACCAGGCTCATCTCCGATCTACACCCCCTTTATTCTTCATTCCCTCACCCTTCCCCTATGGGCTCATTATGTTGTGGTCCTCAATAATTAGACCACTAAAATACTTAATTATTGGGTTTTCACGAACTTCAACTTAATTAACACACTTAAGAACCTTGTAACTTCTCAAATCCTTCAACAGCTTCCAAACTTATAATTAGAGAAAATAACTGCTATCTTAGAAGAGTAGAATTATTCTAAAATAATCTCCATGAAAAAAACTCTTTCGATAACTGAACTGATTTCAATTCCACTTCCAATGTTTTTTATGCTTTTTGTTGTTTTGTTGTTTTGTTGTATTTGTTTTATGTGATGATTAAAAGTCGTTTTACTTTGTATATCTAAATTTAAATAGTTGGTATGCTCAACTTTAAGTTGTTATTTTTTTACGTGCTTCGCATTTAACTACCCATCGATGGTAATAGAATATTTACACAAATAAGGTAGAGATGAGAAAGATATAATTTATAATCAATGTACCGGTACCCGAATATTCGTGGAAGAGTAGAAGAAAGCCATTAAGAGGAACAAAACACCCTCATTACTCCCAACCGGGATTCAAACCTCAACATCCCACTTACTAGAAATACATACTAGGTGAGATTGGTGTCTTAACCCAAGCATGCATGTACAGTATGTCAATCTAATACATAATAATTACCTGTTTCGAGATTATTATTATTATTATTATTATTATTATTATTATTAGCACCGCGTCTTACTACCCGTTCGGGTTATACGCACTTACGCTAATGTGCAATGGTAGGGTGATTGTGAGATGAAATAGAGGACCTACAGTTTAACGTGGGATCCGAACCACGGTGGAGGCCTGGCATTCCACACATTCACAAGTTGTGATTAATTCACGTCTTGTCAGAGGTGAAGGAAGGGTTTGGCAAATCAGACAAATCTGTGCCGGGACCGAGGATTGAACCCCGGACCCTCAGTACAGAAGTCTGACACCTTACCCCTAGACCACCAGGCCACCNCGGTGGAGGCCTGGCATTCCACACATTCACAAGTTGTGATTAATTCACGTCTTGTCAGAGGTGAAGGAAGGGTTTGGCAAATCAGACAAATCTGTGCCGGGACCGAGGATTGAACCCCGGACCCTCAGTACAGAAGTCTGACACCTTACCCCTAGACCACCAGGCCACCGTTTCGAGTTTAATTTGCATTATGAATGTGGGGGTCAATACCTCCACCCGAGACTTTTTACCTTTACATGTAAAAAAAAGTTTGAAATTTAACTGGTAGCATATAAATATTATATTGGAGGGAAACTTTTCATTTCCTAATTCTAAAGTATGTATGTACCCATTATTTCTTACGTTAATTGAGTATGAGATCATGTATTTATGTAGTTTTAGCAATGTATGGAACTTTTAATTTGAGTACCCTCTCACCCCAAATTAAATGCTGGATTCACAAATGCCTCTTCCCATCACATCTTACCCTAACTACCCCCTTCTTTACCGTGAAAACCGGAGACACAATTAAAAGTGTGTTCCAAATAAATATTTCCACCATCTACCATCGTTCTCTGTAGGTGACGTTAGCACTTAATTTCTGTTATCCTAAGATATTTCGAGTTTCTCTCAGTGCCTCCGCGCGAAACAGTGGAAGCGCTTAAACAAGAACGCGACGCCGCAAAACAAAACAAAAAAGGGTCTATTGTATCGAAAGGTAAAAACAAAAGACGTTCGCGTCTTCGGAAGTCATTACCCTAAAGCTTTTGTTCTCACAAAGTGTCTCAGACATTCGAAACTTGGGAAATGGGGGCGGGGGAGTTACACCCTTATAAGTACAGCTTGTTATGTCTTGCTGAGAAAACTACTCTACCCTCGAATCTATCTCTGGAAGAGAACAAGGAGGGGAAGTAGGGGGAAATAGGGCTGTCTCCCAGGCACATTAGTAAGATGATGCCGCTATATATAGAACAAATTGCTACCTCCAACAGCTTATGTTGACAGAAACAAGAGGTGAAAGGTTTATTTTCTTGTACTATTTATGAAACAGAAATATCATATGTCTTTATTTAAATGTAATGTAATTTGGCTCTATTTTATTCAATGTCTTATCATAGGCCTATGTCTCAAGATTCGCTATTAAATTTAAATGTACATCAAATTCAAGAAATTTAGTTATGATATAGTAATTGTGATATAGTAATTGTGATATATTTGTGAAAGGGGATAAATATAATTATACATATATTTAGGTGTGTGTGTATTTTTGTACACCACATATAACTACCCGTCCAGACTATCTACAAATTTAGACTACACGATTGGATGAAATGCACCTTCATTTTCGTGGAGGGAGAATGGAAAAACATTCAGTAAAATATACCTTCAATACACTCGACCTGGATTCAAGCCCCAACCTTCCTTAATAAAGGGCAAACTAGATCAAATGCGATACTGACACTTTAGTCCAAGTCGCCACTGATTTATGTAAGAGGTTTCACACATTTGTTTTCCCTATACCTGCGTCTTCCACGCCATTTGGGCTATACGCACTGTAGTTACTTGATTGGGGTAAGGATGCGTAAGGTGGAATTTAGAGAAAATGTACACAAATTTGCAAGTGGGTATAATGTAAAAAAAATATTCAAAATTACTCAAGTACACCCAAAAATTATTCAAAACTCCGGCCTCCCACCCAGTCAAACGGGAAACTAAACCAAAGGAGAGGCTGACGCCTCAGTCCACCTGTGACTGTTTTCCAATTGAAATTGTTTGTTTTGACCCCTTCAGGACTTCGTCCAAGGCCTATCGGTACTGTCCCGCGGCTCCTTGGACGAGAAGCTGCGCTGGACCTTCTCCCTGTACGACATCAACGGGGACGGTTGCATCACCAAGGAGGAGATGACTGACATCGTGTCGGCCATCTACGACCTCATGGGAAAGTTCGCTGAGCCTTGCGTGGATGATGAGACGGTGAAGGAGAAGGTGGACCGTATCTTCCAGGTCAGTCCTGGCTTCTTATTCCGCGGGGGCCACCACGTCTTACTACCCGTCCAACACATGAAAACATTTAAATTAATGGAAGTAGGGATTGAGGAAGTTAACATTTTAAAAGTGAGAGAAATTATTTAGAAAACAAATACTAGAAACTCGGCATGGTTCAAATCTCGACCGCTTTGTCAGTGACAAACCAGACAGAGAGAGACTGACGATTTTATTGACATAAATAATCAATGTTCCCGAATCCTTTAGTCACCACAAACACTTGAGGTCACATGTTCTAAGGCGTCAAGGTCTCGATAGGCTGGATTGCCGGTGACGGGGAGGTTGAGGCTAGGTACTAGGTTTATTCCACTCAGGGAGTGGGGGGTGGGGGAGGGGTGGCTCCACACCATTTCCACGATGATGCTGGTGCACTTTCTTTCCCCTACCTTCCTCCTTATTTTACATCTTTAAGTCAAATAGTTAATAAAGTACTAAACATAATAAAATAGAAAGTGACTAATTTCACAAAGATATTAAACACAATACAATATAATGTGACAAACTTCACCAATATATTAAACACAATACAATATAGTATGAC
>CABFWB010009533.1:0-12573 GCA_902151455.1 Timema bartmani
GGGGAGATTCGGATTAGCACAGGTTCGGATTAGCAAGAACATGCTGTATTTACTAAGATTTTTTTTTCTGTCACCGGCTTTAAATATTATCACACCAGTGATTTTACACACACTGGTGGTCACATGGTTTAGGGAAGAGGTGGGCAACATATTCTTTCATTGTAGCCACAGGTATTGCGAATGAGAAGTGAAATTCGTCACACACGGTAAAAATTGAGAAACCATACCTATTGCCCAAACTGAACATTTAAAATTCCACACTCTGTTAGAACAAGTTTATTCACCTTAACTACTCAGTTACAACTACATTAGAAGTTACAAATGATGAAAATTGCTTGAATTGAAAATGTAAGATAATTTAGAGAGAAATTTGACAATCCTTTGGTCTGAATGCAGCCCGGATGAAACTGAGTGTTGGTGAAGGGAGTGGAGGGAAGTATTGGATGGCAGTGTTGCGTCAATGACTCGTTCAAAAAGCGGAATTCTTCCAATGATATGTGGGAAATACCAAGTTACAATCAGTACAAGCAATTAGGAAAAAGTTTATTTTACTTTGAGAGCTGGCAAACTCAAATTCGCCAAACTTTTATAGCCAACCCGCCACATGTGGCGATTGGCGACAGGGTTGCGCACCCTGGGTTTAAGATATCAGGCTTGCAATGGACTAGATTACAGTTTATGAAGAGGTCAATATTAGGTTCACTTTTGTTTGTTTTATCATCATTTATGGATTCAAGCGAGGGTGCACTTATTCTAAACCACCCTCGCCCCTATATTTAGTTGTTGTTTACCATAATGTTAAACATTGGCTTACTAATTAAAAAAATAAACCAAATTAGGCTCCAAATTAATCTTTTTTATTCAACAATCATTTTTAGACCCGTCTCGTCTAAGGCGTTTTGCTCACAATATACTTGACTATTGATGATGAGAGCCATGTTTGATTCTTGTTCGAGTGTACTGAAGGGGCTTTTTTCCCTAATGGTTTTCCAATCCCTTCATGCAAATGCAGGTGAACTTTCTCTAAATTCAAACTTCCTCATCCTTAACACATTAGCTTACTACGTACATGTGTGTGTAACCTGAGAAGGTCGTGAGATGTGGTGCTAAAATATTTTTGGTAGGTCAAAGAGCTAAAATTTTAATTTGTCAAAAATGATTAGCCTAATTTTCTTGATGTCACAAATTGGTTTAAGGCATAAACAATCCTAGTCTAGGACTTTCTTTCTAAAGTTGGTTATTTATAAAATAACAAATTTAAGATTTTATTTATTTTGAGGGAACTACTAAGAGATTCTATATATAGCTACAACCATACCATACTTAATTTCTTATTCTGTACATTAGGATGTGTGAAGCTTTCAAACTTCGACTTGGTTTTGGAACAAATATCAGCTTTAGCTGTGCTTACAAACAATTCCAGCTTTGACTATTACAAAGCTTTGCCAATAAAAACAAATGTACAGCTAAAATAATTAATCTATAGACAATTATTGCCATTCTGAGCTGTTAGGTATATTACAAATCAATATCCCTATTTTGTGATAGTAACTTGATTTATCAGAATAAAACTAAATATTACTAACAATTGTGTAATAAAACAATTCCAAGTAATTTTAGTGCATAAGATCATATTAATAACCACAATATATTTTTTCAATCATAGAACAACTAACAAAAATATTTTGACTTCGATTATGCTTTAAGAATATTTCATGTATTTGCTTTGAGTTCGTTTCAAATTTGAAAAGTGGACTTGGCACATGCTGACTTTTACACTAAGGCAAGCTTATAAGTTACTGTATCAAGAGACTCTTATTGTTCTACTCTTTCAACCTTGCGACCGTAAATTGATGCGCTAGTACTTTTATGTTGTAGAGAGTGCCATGGGTGAAACGTAGCCCAAAGCTGGTGGAGCTCTACCAAGGGCTACTGGTAGACTTGGTGTCTGCTCACAACTACTACACTGTCGGAGTCCTTGATTCTCTGGTGTTGCAGTTCACCAATGGTTTGTTTAATCATATCTTTATAGTCTAAAGCATGCCTCTTCAAATGTTTTTGCTGAACGGTCACATTGAGAATTTAAAAATAAGGATGGGCAGCCAACTAAAATAATACTTTTTGGTATACACGCTTTATTATATAAAAAATGAAAATTATGTAGACAATATAAAAAAATAAATATGTGGTTCTTCAATATAACAGAAATTAATGAGGTGATTGTAATTTTTTTCATGTCTATCATTTTAATATTAGGTGTGAATTTAGTAGTTATAGATTCTTAAAACTACTTATAAATGTTTAGTGATCTGTTTAATAGAATTGTTATATTCTTGTGTAAGAATTTATTTTAAAATTTTGGTATATTTAGCTTCTTTTTTTTTTCATACAAAAAAAGTTATAGCTTGCGGGCCATATACAAATATGTGACTGGCCATTCTTCAAATACAATAGCTTGGCTAATCCAATATGATATGCGCATTTGTATAGCTGTCATTATACTTTTGGCAGCATAAAGCTTTACCAAGTTGAAGATGGCTGTGTTTTTGATAGCTCCTGGTCTTAATTGATCATTCATATGTAGCTGACAATTTCCGCACATCCATCACAGACTCTGTTGGAGTCACTGTCTAAAATTCACGATTCAACCACTGTACCATTCACGAAAGGCGCTGCAGTAGCGTGAGTATCAAGAGTTAACCAATCGTGCACTTTAACTGTTGCATTGTTTGTCCTACCCGACCGTGTCGTTTTGTGCTCACGCTAACCTTTTTGTGTTAATTATCCCACTAAGTGTATTTGTAGATCGTGTGTTCGTCTCAGACGTTAATTTTGTGTTTACCAACAGGTTATGGGCCCAATCTCGTTGTGATAATTTTCGTGTGACCAATCGAAGGTCGCGAAGCACATAACTAATGGACATTGCACCATATTGAGTCTCAAAAACTGGTTAGTTCGCCGCGAAGATGAACACGACTGGCTTAAATTTCGAAGTTTTAAATAAAGAGAAATATGATACATGGAAGCTACAAATGCGTGCATTTCTCATAAAGAATGACACATGGGGCTACTTGAGAGGAGCAATCGTGAAACCAGAAGTAGTTATAGTTGAGCCAGCGACGATTGAAGCTGACCGACGGTGGAGAGAAGCCAACCTGAAGGCACAATCTGACATAGTGCTCGCCATGAACCCGTCAGAAATTAAACAGACTAAGGGCTGCGAGACCTCACGAGCTATTTGGAAAACATAGGAAATATACCAGTCCAAAGGGCTGACATGGAAGGCTGCTTTGTTGAATAATTTGATGTCCTTGAAATTACAAGATGGCGGCAACATGGATGAACACACTCGATGTTTTTTCGACACGGTGGATAGATTGGCAGAACTTGACGTCGACACTAATCAAGAGCTGTTGGCAGTCATGTTTTTATGCACCATACCGGAGAGCTATGAAAACTTTCGTTGCGCCATGTCACGTGACACATTACCGCCTCTGGAGATGCTTCGAATCAAAATTGCGAAGGAATTCCACCCGCACAAGGAAACAAGCCGGAATTCAGCACAAAACGCGATGTCCGCGGGAAAGTTGGCTGGAAATAATAAACGAGAAAAGCACAGATGGGGGAAATTGGACAAAGACTATGGTGTGAAAAAGGACTTGAAAATGAAGTGTTTTAAATACAATGCAATCGGACACTGGGCGAAAAACTGCCAGAAGACAGGGAAGTCGAATGAATAATCCGCGAAAAACGTTGAAAGTGTGTGCCTAGCTGCAACAGACATGTCGAATAACGGAGAATTTCGAATCGGAAATAATGCGGATCGCGTTAGCTGGTGTTTTGACAGTGGATGCACTTCTCACATTTGTGGAAATATCGAGTCATTTGCACAGATCAGTCGGAACTTCGATCAGGAAAGGCTAAATCTCGCAAATGGAACCTGCACGGACCTCAAAGGAATCGGTACCGTGTCAATCGAGATGTGCGTGAGTGGTAATAAAAAGGTGATCGAATTCAAAGACACATTGTATGTACCAGACCTATATGCTCACCTCATTTTGGTTGGGAAGGTTACCGACAATGGACACAAAGGGATTTTTAGCAAGTCGAAGGCCAAGATCATCAATTAGGATGATAATGTGTTTCTTATAGCGGAAGGGGAAAACGGACTCTATTATTTCCCAGAGTTGACTGATCAGGATTGGAGGAAAATCTCAAGCCCGGATGCCGCTAATATTATTCCTAGGAAGAATTCCATTGAGGGTTGGCATGCTCGCATGGGACATCTTATTGTCAAAGCACTCTGTGAGGCTATCAAGATGGGATCAATTCGAGGAATCAACGTCGAGGACATCAACGAAGATTTTCAATGCAGCGTTTGTCTCCAGGGGAAGATGTCTCACACTGCATTTCCAAAGGTTTCGGAGAGTGTGTCGGGGCTGGGCGAGCTCATACATTCTGACATCTTTGGTCCAATGTGAGTCGCTTCACACGGAAAGAAGCTTTACTTTGATACTTTCAGAGACGGTTATTCAGGACGGTGTGAGTGAGATTCATCGACTAAAAGAACCAAGTGATGGACGAATTTGATAGTGTCAGGGCACTCGTGAGCACTCTACTTGCAGTCGGATAACGGACTTGAATGTCAACAAAGAGTTTATTAAACTGCTCCAAAAACACGGCATTTTGAGGCATTTGACCGTACCTTACAACTCGCAGCAGAATGGAGTTGCTGAGAGGAGAAACAGGTCACTGATGGAGATGGCACGCTGCCTTCTAATTCAGTCTGGACTGCCACCGACTTTTTGGGTGAAGGCTTTCAACACCGCAAACTTCATACGCAATAGGTCACCAACAAGTAAACTAAAAGGAAGAATCCTGTACGAGCTTTGGTTCGGAAAACCACCAGACTTATCCAGCTTTATAATCTTTGGGAGCAAAGTCTTTGTCATGGACAGAACGCCGGGCAAGAAGAAGCTGGTAGTACGATTGAAGAAAGGCATCTTTGTGGGTCATAGCTTAGAGTCAAAGGCATACAAAGTATGGCTACCGGAGCAGAGGAAGATCGAGGTATCCAGAGATATGATTTTCATGGACAGTCAGCTAAGAGTTGGTAGGACTTACTACCGCAGGACGACAAGTCCCCAAATTTGTCATTACCAGAGGCACATAACGACGGGTACGAAGGTGCTGAGAGGGTGGACAGATCTAAAGCGTCAAGAGGGATCGGCAGTCGTTTCATGCTACGAAGTAAGCATGGGACAAATGGTGTTCTGGAGAAGTGCAAAGCCAGGATAGTGGCGAAGGGATATGCTCAACAGTACGGCAGGGATTTTTACGAGACATATGCACCATTCGCACGCCTAGATTCAATACGGTCGGTTGTTGCATTTGCAGTCCAGAATAATATGCACATACGCCAGTATAACATGAAAACCTCATATTTGAATGGGAAACTGGATGAGGAGGTTACATGGAGGGAGGTACTAGATCGGTTTGTAGAGGTCCTAGAGCACATAATGAGTAAGGGAGGACGCATGGATCAGACCATCCACCAGGCGAGGGCCACACTAGACGAGTTAGCAGCAGGTGACATGGTCTGCTACGTAAAGAAGGCTTTGTACAGCCTAAAACAAGTTGGTGGTGCCTGGAACAGACATCTAGATGGAGAGTTGCGTAACATGCGCGCGAAACCCACCAATGGGGGCCCTTGTGTTTACATAAGGCATTGGAACAAAGAGATCATGATGATCATCAACATAAATGACATTCTGATAATAGGCCGTGACCCTGAAGAAACTAACCGTTTTGGAGACAGACTTGGAAAAATGTTTGAAATGAAGGATCTGGGTGACCTGAAGCGCTGTTTGGGGATGGATTTCTCCAGAAACGGTGATGGGATATTTGTAAGTCAAAGGACATACATAAAGACATCCTTCAACACTTGAGTATGTCGGATTGCAAGGCTGTTTCAACCCCTCTAGACGTCGGGACGAAGCCGGCAAAGAATGAGGCATGGTCAACTTCAGATGGTTAGTAACCCTCATAATGAGAACTAGTTGGTTGCTTGCTGTATTTGTCAGTGGCTACACACCCGGACATAGCTCATGCAGCAATTGTTTTAAGTCATTTTAATGATTGTTTCAACAGTACTCATTGGGGCAGCAAAGAAGGTACTTCGGCACCTCAAAGGCACTGCTGA
The DNA here is from genome assembly GCA_902151455.1 of Timema bartmani. Lineage (NCBI taxonomy): Eukaryota > Metazoa > Arthropoda > Insecta > Phasmatodea > Timematidae > Timema > Timema bartmani. The sequence goes on from CABFWB010009533.1 coordinate 6,203, forward strand.
CAAAGGAATCTCATACAAGCCTGGAAAAAGCTTGTTGACTGGCTACGTAGATGCCGACTGAGGAGGATCACATGACGACTGGCGTTTTTTTACAGGATATGCTTTCCTCATGAATGGAGGTGCAATTGCCTGGGGTTTGAGGAAGCAACGGACTGTTGCGTTGTCTACCGCGTAGGCTGAATACATGGCCTTGAGTGAAGCAGCCAAGGACTGTCCACCTTCAGCATTTCCTGCTCGAGCTTGGAAAGGAGGAATTTGTACCACTTAAACTGCTCAATGACAATGTCAGGACACAAGCTGGCAACCAATCCAGTCTTGCATGCACCGACCAAACACATTGACATTCCTCACCGCTTTGTGCGGGAGACTGTTAAATCGAGTCAACTGGTGCTGGGGCATGTGGCATCGAAGATGCCGGCTGATGTATTAATCAAGGCTTTGACGAAATCAAATCACAAGCACCTGAAAATCACATTTGATGAGTGCGAGTATTTTATGATCATCCATATATTAGTGAGCATTTGAGAATGGGTTTCTTCTATACTAGTTATGAAGATCTCCGATTAAATTACAATATATATTTTAAGTATTTTCGAATGTCATTGATGTCTTTTGATGAATTTATTCTAAATGTGACAGAAGAAATTCTGAAGGCAGACACTTACCAAGCATCTTTTCGTTAAATCCCAGGACAAATCTCCTGATGATATCTTCCCAGGCCACCCTGTTTAATATCCTGTTTGAGTAATCATCCACTGATAAATTCCAAATAGCCAGTCGCTGTTCCACTTTAGATATAAAATCATCGAAGTTTAATAATCAAGGTAAAATCTTCTCAAAATCACTGCACAAGATTTGACTATGCAGTCAAAAACAAACTGATGATAGAAAACCAGATAACCTCTCTACCACAAATAAATTTCCACAGGTGCTTGGAGATTGGCACCACTTAGTGTACTGGCTGGCGATTGTTGGTCGTGTGAATTACACCACACAAGCACGTGATTAACCAAGAGTCGCCGTGTGGGCGATAGTTGTCTTGACAGGCAACTATTCCAAAAATCGCCAATAGTGGGCAACTTATGAGCGACTGTTGATGGGGTGGGCAACTCATTTGCTTCATGTGAAACCTTCAATTTACCTCTATGTTAATCATCAGAGCGATAATTGCCTCGTGTGAAACGGCTCAGTGAGTGCTGATAGCGATAGTTGACAGGTGATAATTGCCTCGTGTGAAACGGCTCAGCGAGTGTTGATGGCGATAGTTGACAGGCGATAGTTGCCTCGTGTGAAACGGCTCAGCGAGTGTTGATGGCGATAGTTGACAGGTGATAATTGCATAGTGTGAAACGGCTCAGCGAGTGTTAATGGCGATAGTTGACAGGTGATAATGGCCTAGTGTGAAACGGCTCAAACAGTGATGAGTCAACAATACCTGCTGAAACACAAAGCACACACTTTGTTTCCCTGCCCTAAAATTTGCGGAGAAATAGCCAATCCAACCCGTCTAGCTCTTAACACAAAACTCTGCACAGCCTAAGTAATGAGTGTAATTTTTTTTCTGGTGTATTTGCAGCATTTGGTGACAAGGAGTGGGAGAATAACAATCCGCCCGAAGCAGAAAAACAGTATTACCAACATGTCCACAAGACCTTGCGTGTCTTGCTTCAAGTAGTCCCAATGTAAGAGAGCTATTATCATAATTACCCGTAGATTATTAGTTCTAAAAGTTCCAAACTTAATTCCTCTATATGTAATAATACTGTATTCATCGAAAATCGATCTTAATATCATGATTTTCATTGTTTTATATAATAGATTCTACCATTCTTGTTTCTCCTGACTTTGATTCCTTAACGTTAATAATTTCATTCTATTTTCATGCATACAACTTCATATTAAAATAGGGGTTTGTGAACTCGCTTGTCAATTCAATACAAACCCAAGTTAAATATATTAAATATTCTTGAAGCCGAATCGAAATTAGAATATTTTTGTTAGTTGTTTTATAATCAAATAATATTATATTCTGGTTATTTATATATAACTTCGATATTGTTTTATTACACAATTGTTTGTAATATTTTGTTTGAATATGATAAATTAAGTTACTATCACAACTTAGAAGTCGCGCGTTTAGGTTTTATCCATAAGAATATTACTTTGCATTGTACATAACAGCTTATAATGGCAATAAATGACTTTAAATTGAGTATTTTAGCTGTCAATTGTTTTATTGGTGAAGCTTCATGATTGTTGAAACAGATATTTTTGTCAAAGCTGACATTTGTTTCGAAGCCAAGTTGAAGTTTCGAAGCTTCTCACACCCTTCATAATCTGACAAAAAAAATTACCGAACTCTGAATATTTCGGTTTAATTTATGTAGCACAACTTTCACTCTTTAGGATTCGAGAGCTAAGAATCGAGTTATAAAAAATTGTGGTATTAAAATTTATTCTCAATCCATTAAAATTGATTCTCAATCCTTTAGACGCCCCTAAGAATCTAGGTATAGTATTGAGGAATTGAGTTTGACATTTCCATCTTATGTTTACTATAAGATATTTTCCACAGGCTCATAATTTGATGATAAGAACTCAGGTTTACCAATGTGAATAGCTTGAATTAGTTTGCTTTCATTAATATTGAAACACAAATACAGTAAAAAATAAAAATTTATTTTTATTCAAGTGTACTAACTGCTATAATACACTGTTCAAGGTCAAGGGAGCTCCTGCTGCAATCCATTGTCAACCGGTTCCCTTATCTTAAGGTGGACTCGCACATCCAGGAGTGTTTTCTCTACAACCTCTTCCAGATTATAGATTATGAACCAGCTCTTAGTCAAGATTTGTACACACTCATTATTAACAGGTCAGTGTCTATTGATTAAATGCCTTTTAGAAATAATTTTGAACACTAGAACAACAATAATTCACATCATTCTGTGGATCACTCCTTAGAGAAAGGCTGGGACCCTCAAATCCTTAGGAATATTTGAGATTTGAGAAAATTTTCAATTTATTACTCAAATCCTATTTTTTTTTTTTTCAATTTTTCAAGCGAAATTTGTTTGAGCTTCAATACTGCTTATTGGTGGTTCAGAACCTATTATAGGATGAACTAAACAACCAGAGCCCAGACCAGTAATTTAACACTTAGGCTATAATATGAATGTATGAATGTGAAAATGAATGAATTATAAGAAATAATATTAACATTTACTTACTATTTGTATTTTCTCTTATTTTATTATATTCCTCTTTATGTTCATAATTATTCCTAAATTCAGATTTGGATTTGGGATTTGATTGAGGCGAAAGGTGGAAGTAGAGAGGATGTAATGAGAAGAGGACAGCAGGGAGAGTTGTTCTATAGGTGGGTAAGAGTCCTGCTATGGAGAAGAGAAGTGTTCTTGAAGTGTAAGGAAGTGTTGTACAGGACGTACTTTGTACCTATTGTCACACACGCTGCAGAAACATGGACGTTGGATGTAAGAGAGCCTAGCAAAGTGAAGGTCATGGGAATGAAGTATGTGAAGAGGATGTTAGCTGTCAAGAGGAGAAACAAGATTAGGAATGAAGTTATCCAGGAAAGAGTGGGGATACAGGGAGTACGTGAAATAATGGAAGAAGCAAGACTGAGATGGTATGGGCATGTAATGAGGATGGAAAAAGAGAGGATGCCAAAAAAAATTGTGTAAATGAAGTATGTAGTAAAAATACCGCTAAGGAGGTCACGACAGAGATTAAAGGAACAGAAATGAGAAAATGTGCATGTGAGAGGAGAAGAATGATGAAAGGATAGAGAAACACTGAGGCATTTTACTAAACTGACCCGGCCACGGGCTGGAAACAGATAATGATTCGGGATTTGAAGTTAAATTGGAGATTTGTATTAGTAAAATGGTTATTTGTCCCAACTCTACTTTAGAGAGTATCGTTAGGGTACACCCATACTTGCGAACAGATTGCTGAGATCAGAACTCCAGCAGGCATAGTTTAGTTAATAGGTATTTTCAAAGCCCACTTCTCAATTCGAAACAAACCCCAAGAAAACATATGAAATATTCTCAAAAGCTGAATTTGAGCTCAAATATTATTTTATCATTATAACTTTACAAACTATCTACTAAAATAAGTTGGAAAATATTTTGTTGCATGAATTGTTTTTAGTATTTAATTCAACGCTGATAAATCAAGCTCTCATCAAAAGAAACAATTCAACTACGCACTTAATATAAAACCATATGAATATTTACATGAATGGTTAGGAGTGTGCAAAGGCCAATTTTTAAAAGTCGAAGCGAATCTTGAAACTTGCGAAGAAAATTCGAAGTCGAAGCTACCTAGGATTTTTGTTGTTGTCACTTAATATTACTTTTAATTTTTATAATTAAATATTTTTCAAAATCTTGTCAGTAATAAAGGTCAGGAAAATTTCCTCATTTGTTACCTAAGGACTATACGAATATGCAAAGGTTACTGTAGATGTCAAAGTCGAAGCCAAAGGAGATTTGACCTTAGACTTTGACTTTTCGAAGCTTGGCACACCATTATGAATGGTACCATGATTACCTTCACTGAATACACAATGGACTAGGGGTGTGCGAAGTTCATTTTTTAAATTTGAAGCAAACTCGAATTGTACATGAAATATTCTTAAAGCTGAATCAAAGTTCGAATATTTTTGGTTAGTTGTTTTTTGTTTAAAAAATATATATTGGGGTTATTTGTCTAACTTTATTCACTTAAATAGTTAACTTGAAAAATGTTTTATTGCACATTATCATCAACTGTTTCTAGCCTGTGGTCACGTCAGTTTAGTATTACACAATTGTCTGTAACATTTCATTCTAGTTTGATAGATCAAGCAATCCTCACAGCTTACAAATTCATTGACTTCACATTTAATATGAATATTGATTTCTTCTGCTTATAACATTACAAAATGGCAATAATTGACCATAAATTGAACATTTTCACCGTCAATATTCTTATTGGTGAATCTTTTAACTGTCGTGTCTTAGCCGGATTTTTGTTTTTTTTTGTGGCAAAGTTGAAGCTGATATTTGTTTTGAAGCAAAGTCAAAAGTTTCGAAGCTTCGCACACCCTTAAAATGGCCTCATCTTAAAAGCTTCACTGTTGTGTAATCTGTCATCGGAAGCTCGCTACCTTTCACAGTAAGTTGATTGAATATAGCACATCAAAATGGCCGTAATCGAACATAAATAAGCAATTTAGTCGTCACTATTCATATTAGAGAAGAAACTTCATAATTTTCAAAACAAAATGAGAATTGATAAATTTTCCAAATGTTACACACCCCTGAGTGACTGTACTACGCGACTTCTGCCTAGGGACAGCTTTATTTTTAAAAGAGTGATAACACTTTGTCTCACTTGTCTCACCCGTAGAAATATTTAGACTTTATATTTTGGTGTCCTAGTCGCAAGTATAGCTGTGCAGCTAATGTCATAGTTTCCTCTTGTGCTCAGGTTGGTCGCCTTGGATGTGAACACTCCACGTTCAGTCCTGGAACTCTCCCAAGACAGGGACATGTTCGATATGGAGGATGTATTATCTGAGCGTTCACTCGCGCACACATTAGACACCTTGTTGGCCATGATGTTCCGCTACCTGCGTTCTCAGTGTTTGGACTGGGGTGGCATGAAGTCCACATACAGTCTGATGCTGCACACGTTCGAACATGTTGTTCTACCGACGCACGCTACATGTCATGTGCAGTTCCTCATGTTCTACCTATGCAGTTTCAAGCCTGTACTTGGAGAAGCGTTTCTGAATGCGCTATGGCGCAAGGTGACTTCACCACATGTGCCCCCCGTCATCAGGCAAGCTGCGGCATCGTACATCGGCAGTTTGCTCTCTCGGGCGACTTACATCACAAACAAGTAAGAACATGGATTTATGTGTAGTCCCCGGCCCTATGTTAGTAGTGGGTTCAAACCCAGCCGGGGTCAACAAATTTTTCTTAAGTGATAAAAATTTGTTGCACAACTTTCTTTTGAAGGGAAATAAAGCCATCTGTCTCGTCTTGATTGTGGCATGTAAAAGAACCCTGGTAGATATGTGAAAATATATATGCCAGCAAAATTGGTAAGCCCTTTCACTCTTGCTCATAGAAATTCTCATTTGCTGCTATAAACAGTCGGTTAAGAAAGTACATGATAAATACCTCAAATAAATAGTATAAAAAAAATTAAAATTCATGTATAGGCCAGTAAAATTGAGGGGACTGAATTGTATCCCCTCGGAAAGGTATCCTTTCTGACAGTTTTGTAATAAACTGCTTTTGTGAAAAACTGGAATTGTACCCACCTGAATTATACCCCCCAAAACTGGAATTGTA
>CABFWB010009534.1:0-12565 GCA_902151455.1 Timema bartmani
ATAATAATAATAACAACTTGCTGGTCAGTGGTAGCCTCTTCTTGTTGTTGGCCATGATGGTCCTCGACCTAATTTCTTTAATGCATTAGGCATGCTTTGTCAGCAGACTTCCCAGGTACTGGAAATTCGCTATGTTTTCCAACACCTGGTTTCCAATTTTAATTCTCAGCAGCTCTTCATTTTTTGAAATCACCATCACTTTTGACTTCTCAGTGTTGATCTCCATGCCATATCTTCTCCCTATCTCCACAAGCCGGCACATAATTTACTGAAACTCTTCTATATTTTAGGCTAGCAATGCTAGATCATCTGCTTATAATTCCCACTAATAAGCATAAATAATAGCTCTGGCTATTAATTCTTATTTTATTGTGTTGATGAAGTTTCCTCCTAACCTGAAATTGCCACGTCCCTCCAGGGCTTCCCTGACCAGCCACTTTTTACACAAGTTGGACAGACTGGTCCCTGCCTCACTCCTCTTCCTATCTCTTCGCTCTTGGTCTCTCCATCATTCAGCCTCAACTTCACTCGCTGTCCCAAGTACAGGTTTGCAATCAGCCCTCTAGTTGATGCCAATATTCTTTAGTATGTCCATCAGTTTCTTCAATTTTACTCTATCGAATGACTTTTACCCATCGATGAAACCAATGTATACCTCTTCCTTGACTTCCAGCACTCTCTCTGAAATTATTTTCGGACCTGACATCATAGGAGTACGTGATAGATAGTAGACCTACTAACATTTTTAGCTTGCTGATAATGTTATTTCTATGAAGATTGGACTGTACATAACATAACTACATTCTATACATCAAAATCGAGACATGCCAATCTTAAAAAATTGTTAACTATAATTAGTTTACTAGATTAAGCACTAAAATAGCTTCTTCGCCTTTATGTCATGTTATATTAATTTTGGTCCAATTAGAGTCCTATTCTATTATCTTTGTCCTATTCCATCTCCACTCAATAACAATAATACCATAAACATTGAATATTTTATCCAAACCAGTGGTGGTAACCTCTTTTTCTGCTGTACCTCTATCTGCGCTAAGAATCTTGGCTGTGGTACTTCACCCCTTCTCTAGCTTAGCTTTACCTTAATACTCCCACCATATTTTGGAAAATACAGCAAAAAACTACTAGGCCTATTTAAAAATTGATAATATAATATATATTTTATTCCTGATTTGGACTATTAGTTTTGGGTTATTTATGATTATTCCAAATATATAAATTGTCAGAAAAAATGAATAACGAAAACAAAGAAAAACTATATTAATAATATTTTAATGATTCAAAAATATATATTCCAAAAATAATCCATAACCACACCGTTCAACGACTGTAACTGTGTGATGTTTTACTAATGCTAATTAATAACAGTATAAATAAGATAACTCAATACTAGTAGTGTTGAAACCACGGACTAAACTTGATTTGCAGAGTAGTTACCCTGTTTGCAACTTATCAAAGGAACTTTGTGGACTGCATCATTTCAATTAAAAGGGTTCGAGACTAGCAATAACACAATAAAGCACTCAAATCAAATATAAATAAACTCGCCAATCATATCACCTGTTGGTCTCTACAAGGCAGAGTGTCTTACTCAGGCGTGGCAGTCTTTATCATCCACAGTTGGAGGCTTACTCGTAGTTGTGACGTTCACCATTAGGTGCATGCTTTCAACACGATACTGTGGAGCTTATGAACATTACTGCCCGCCTTGAAACAATTATTTGTCGTTTAAACACTATCCCACGCGAGTCGGTTAAATCAACCGCTGTGTATGGTAAAGTCATTGTGGCATTTTCAACACGAACGAGAAAGACCGAAATCTCAAGCTTAACCTAAATACTAAGTAGAGCCTAAATCACATAAAAATGAATCTTGCATGTGACCAAAATAAATATTCTTCAAAGAAAAGGTATCCTATTTTAACCTAAAAGAAAATACAGTGTGAAAGAAAGTAATTAGGAAAGAAAACAAACGGTACAAAACCTCTAACACGATAATAATAGCACTTACTAGTCTGCATGATAGTATAAAATATATACAATTTGTTGAATAGGTGTACGCCGGTGCTAAAATCGAAAGGAAAGGAAAATGCGGATCTAGGGAAGGCCCAGGAAAACAATGATCTTCACTCCACCTGGGGCTGTAGGGAGGACTACGTGGGGTAGGAAGCCCACAAAGAAGACTCTACCTACCTGCACATCTACCGGCGACACCATATACAACCTTTTCCCCTTTAAGGGTAGTGGGCACAGTTTTACCACTGGCCATTTTACAGTCCCAGTTTTGGTAGCAACGGTAGCCATTCAAACCACACCATCTCGTCCGGGGTGTAATGACGAGATTTGACCAGTCCTACATTGTAAGGGAGGTGCATCTTTTATGATAACGAGATCTCCAACCGCTAGGTTAGCCGTTTAATTAGGCCATTTTGGTCGCTGTTGAAGGGCGCCAAGATATTCATTGCGCCATCTGCATCAGAATGTTTGCATGATCTGCTGCACTAGTCTCCACCGGTCACCTAAGCTCACAATTATGTCCGGCAACTGGGGCTCTCGGATGGCAAACGAAGCTTCCATCTTTAGAAAGTGTTCTGGTGTTAAAGCTTCTAAGTCATTTAGATCCAAGCTCATTGGAGTGAGGGGTCTAGAATTTAGGGTGGCCTCAATCTGTGCCAGCACCGTTGTGAACTCTTCAAACGTGAGGATTTGCTCTCCGATAGAAGTTAACAAGAGCTTCTTTGTTGATCTTATAGCAGCTTCCCAAAGCCCTCCTATCCCTCCCATGTGAGGGCTGGCTAGTGGAATCAAGTGCCACGATATGCCCCGCTGAGACATCTCTCGTCCTACTGCAGAATTGTGGTTCACGAGGGTGGTTAGTTCCTTCCATTCTTTTAGCACCAACAAAATTGGTGTCCTGGTCACTAAATATTTCATGCACTGATCCATGCCGAGCCAGAAACCGCTGAAAGGCGGCAAAAAATGCGCCCATAGTCAATTAGGACACCAATTCCAAGTAAACTGCATGAGTGGACATACACACAAAAAGGCAGATGTACGTTTTCATTGTCTTAGCCTTTCGATTATGGCCCAACGTAAATATATATCGATCCCCGTAATCGACCCCAGGTGTGTGGAAGGCTTTCACTTCCTCCATTTTTTGCCGTAGGGAGTTCTCCCATCAATGGAGTTGTGGAGAGTGAAATAACCTTAAAGTACGGGATGCATTGGCCTATCCATCTACGAATGGCATCTCAGCCCACCATGCTCCAAAATTGATTCCTGAACATGCAATTGAGGTTCTGTGGGACGGGGTGTTCGTTTTTCTGGTGGACTCATTAATAATTAAATTGGTAAGTTGGTGACTCCGAGGCATCAAGAGGGTGTAGCTCAGCGTAGAATAACCGTCCATCCCCTTGGAGGAACCCCTCATCGTCCACAAAAGGATTCAACCTGCCAATTTTATTATGGCATGGCTTTCTTGCCTCCAATCGAGCTATTTCCTCGAAGAACACCTGACACTGTACCAGTTTCACAAGAAGACGCATAGAAGCTGATAATTCCTCTGTGGTGAGGGCACCTAGAGTGTGTCCTTCAGATCTTATTCTATCTAGCCATCGTAAAATAAGTGTGGTAGCTCTCTTTAACGTTTACAGTCTGGAGAAGCGATTCAACCATTTAGTAAGAATCTCACTATCGTCCATTGTGACGTTCAGTATCAGTACCCTCGCTTCTTCCGTTACTGAGACTGTTTGCTGCAAGATGGGCCAGCATTCCTCAGTTTTACTCAACCATGCTGGTCCACTCCACCACAAGGAGTGATCCAGAAGTTCACTAGGGAACAAGCCCCTGCTGGCGCAGTCCAACAAGTTATTAGTGGTTGGGACGTGTTGAAATTGATCTGGGGATAGCCATTCTTGTATCTGACTCTCACTGTCGGCAAAAAACGTAATCCAACGATGAGGCGACGATTTTATCCAACTCAACGCTAAGATCGAATCAGTCCAGGCAGTGACAGAATCAATGGCAACCTCCTTAGAATTGACTGACATGTCTGAAGATCTTTGAAACCAGTACTGCAGCACAAACTCGTTCCGGAGCAATTTTATCCTTTTCAATGGGGTGAACTTAGCCCGTGCAGACAGGAACCAAACCATTACATTCCCGTTCTTTGACCCTCAAATAAACACCCCCCCCCCAGCTTATCAGCGTTCGGAACTGTCCGAGAATCCGTGGAGCTACAACCTTGATTTTTCGTCAATTTGCAGTCACCTTGGGATCTTAAGTTTTGCTAACAGAGGGAGTTCCTCCCGAAATCTGCACCACTTTTCCTGCACTTCAGTTGGTCCTGGAGAATTCCACTAAAGTGCAGATTGCCACAGATGCTAGATCAGGTACTTACCAACAAAGTTTACAGCAGCCAGATATCCCAAGGGGTTGTACAGCCGTGCAGCCATAGAGAGAAATGACACGCTTAGTCACCCATTGGCTGTATTTGGTACAAAAAATGGTCGTGAACTGGATACCAGAGGAATCCTAAAATTTTGGTGGAACTCTCCAGTTCACTCATGAAAGAGAAGATTTCCCTTGATGTAGCACAGTACTCTGGGGGACGTTCCACCAGCAGTTCTTGCCAGTTACTAATCCATTTTCTTAACTGGAAGCCGGCCTTGCCTAGCATCACGATCAGTTATTGCTGCAAGCGTTTTACTGTTGCTAGGGACTTGACCGACGTCACCACATCATCCATGTAGATTGTTATTTGCAATGCAGCAGAATCAGCTGGAAATTCCGCTCCTTCATCCTCAACAAGCTGATGGAGGGTACGCAAAGCCAAAAATGGAGCAGTTAAAACACCATATGTCACAGTGGCCAAAGAGAATTCCTTTAAGGTGTCCTCTGGATCCTCTCTCCAAAATATTTTCTGGTACTGGTTGTGCTTCTTGCTGACAAATATGTTGATGTAAATTTGTCTGGTATCAGTAATAAGTACCACTTCATGTACGCGAAATTTTATCAATATATCCACAATTTCCTGCTGTAATGAGGGATCGTTGTGCAAAACTTGATTTAAAGCGATACCCGTTGTTGATTTTATTGATGTCTTGTAAACAACCCAACATTTGGTTATCCCCCCTCCTCGCCTTGCCGAAGTATGCAGAGGTGAGAAATGTAGTAGTGTTTTTCTCCTGGTGTAGCCGAAGCTGGTAGCATTTGCTCCTGTTGCAGGTAATCCCCCATAAAAGCCACATATTGCTGTTTTAAGGCTGGGGCTTTCTGTGGGTGCCTCTAAAGCAACAAAAAAACACCTTAGAGCTGCTTGTCTGTTGTCTACCAGATCCTTTTGATTACTTAGGAACGAAAGTTAAACTTCATATCGTCCCGACTGGCATCTCTTTACCGTAGAACGGTAATGCTCCTCGCATTCCTTATCAGCAGGAGACAGTTGAGTCACCTGTGGGTGTTCTCTTACCGACCAAAATTGTCAAAGCAGAAATTCAAGGTTAGGTTCCGTCACAGTATAAAAGGTTTTAGATCCACTTACCACCCCCCGTGACTTCCCAAGTAGGCAGTAGACCCAGATTGTTTCAATGGTGGAGGGCGTTTTGGGAGACCAGTGGACCTTCCGTCCCGTTACTATCAAAGGGAACCACTCAGCTCCAAGTAATGTATCAATAGGTCCTTCACCGTCCCCCTCATCTGCTAGCTTTAAGCCAGAAAGGTGATGCCATGATGAGAGTTGCCTTGGCATTTGCTGGGCGTGGACTATGGAGCTCACTACCATCACGTCTACCTCTAAGGTTAATGTTTCTGTACGCTGAAATTCGCAATGAGCCATGACCATTGCTGTGCCTATAGGCGTGCTTCCCAGGCCAAATTATTGCACTGAATTCTCCTTACTCGGCTTAAGTCCAAGCCACTGTTATAAGGGACTCCTGGCTCGCACAGTCCAAAAGAAGTAAGAACCCTCATTGGCTCATATCTACCACGGCTGCTCATAATATACGTTGTAAAGGTCATAATGAATAACCATGGCCCTGTCGGCACCACAGCATAGGCGGACTCTAATGATGCCACCAAACTTGAGGTTAAATCTTGATTTTCAGATCTCTCATTGCCACTGGCACTATTTTTCTTCATAGACCGTTGCAACCCAAGGTGTAACAACTTATGGTGGCGGTCATTACAGTGGTAGCATGATAATTTGGTCGAACACTCCTTCGAAAAATACCCTCTTTCTAAACACAGCAAACATAACCTCCTATCCTTTTCAATCCTAAATTGTAGTGATGGCTTCATGCCTTCAAATTTCTTGTGTTGGGAGATTTCATGGTTGTTTTTGCAAAGAATGTAACTTCCAGATAACACATTGTTTCCACCCACAACAAATGCTGACGAACTCTTCGGACACACAGACTTTCGTGGTTTGGTGACGTTCTTTGACCCCGAGAGCGACGTGTTTAACCGATTCCCCAATTGGGATGCCTCGAGCAACTCTGCCTCGTTAACTAGCAAATCCTGAAAGTTAGCCAAAGGTGGCAGGGTCCCTTCCTTCAGTTTCCGCTGCCAACCTTTCCTAAGCTCTAGAATTAGCTTTCCTCATAGGATGAGCAACATGGGGACTGCCCAATTTTCCACAACATAGCCTAGCGGAATAAAGGCCGCCAGATATTCTTTTAATCGGGTGACAAATGAGCGGATAGAGCCTGCTTCTTTATTTATCTGTGGTAGCTCTAAGATGGCTTGTAGATACCAGTCAGATAAACGCTCCAGATCCTGCCAACGCTGACCTTAGATGTATTTGTTCCTGAATGTCTGATAACTGATTATTTGAATGAATAGTTGCTTCAAATTAATCAGAGAAGTGTTGACATTCCTTCAATTTGCCACTAAACTGCTTTATAGCCAGTTTAGGCAAAGTAATTACTTCAGGAAGAGGGCCGCCACTGGCTAATCCTGCCCCAGGCTGGTTTGATGAGGTGGCCTGACTTACTATTGGTGAGACTGCTACTGCATAAATAGCTTGTGCATTATAGAAACAAGCATCAATTTTTTTAATTTCAACTTGATAATCTCTGTACTTTAGGTGTTTTCTTAGCGGCCAGTGGCACCAATTTGGTTATAATTTCGTTAAACTCAGCTTGCATCTGTTTAATGTGAGCATTCATCGCCTGTAATAAACATGTATCATTATTATTATTAGAGTTTGACTCCACCCCTTCAGCCACTTCATCGGCGCTAATAATTATAGCCATTAAAGCTTCACATTGAAAGGTGTGATCCTCAGAGATGCCCATATTTGATTTAAATTCCTCAAATTATTTAGATAAACTGGCAAGCATACACTAACAGGTAGGCGATAATAATAGAGAAACCTATGGCAGTTTCTAGTCCACCAAGAACTCTTAAAAATCAAAGTAGTTAATAGTCCATTGACCGTAAGTAGACTCAACAATTCAAAAATGGAAGAATATAAGCTTGCAAGATTAAATTCTCACTACAAAATATATTTTTCACAAACATTTGCAGCTATGAAATCAATAAATTTAATCAATTCACCATTCACACTTAAAATTCCACTAGCGGCCAAACCAAATGTTATTTATAAACGAATACCTAGTGAATGGAACAAAGTTAATATACAATTAACACAAGATAAATTATTCCAGAACAAAAAATACGATTAACGAATCCAAACTAACAAGGTATCTAAGTAAAGTAATTTTAGGTATGTGCTTATAACATAATAGTTGCTAGGAACCACAAATTACATTCAAAACAAATAGTGCAAGCTAAAATTCAACAACCAGATGGGCTCGCAATGTTAAACTATAAATTAAATTTTATTGCTTTAACTTTTGATAGCTGAAACCTTAAGTAAGCGAGGAACGGACTAAATAAATATTCAACTTGTTGCGAATGCTAGGATCTAGCAAACCCTGATGACCTAGAAATTAGAGTATAATGAACGCACCCTAATCATTGACCTATCTGAATTTACCAACAACAAGAATTTCTCAACGAAGACTATTAACTAAACGAACAATTTAGTAAACAGGCTAAAGAGAAAATAGAAACAATTCACCACCACCTTAATGCCACAATGACTACGATAACATACAGTGCAAACTTCTACTCACGTTACGAGACGTTGGATTCTGATCAGGCGACGGTGGACCAAAACTGTTGAAACCACGGGCTAAACTTTACTTTCAGAGTATCTACCGTGATTGCAACTTATCAAAGAAACTTCGTGGACTGTATTATTTCAATTAAAAGGGTTCAAGACTAGTAATAACACCACGAAACAATCAAATCGCCAATAATCTCACCTGTTGGTCTCTACAAGGCACAGTGCCTTTTTCAACCGTGGCAGCATCCACAGTTGGTGGCTTACTCGTATTTGTGGCGTTCCCCACTAGGTGCGTGCTTTCAACACGATACTTTGGAGCACATGAATAAGTAGAAATCAGAATAATTTTTATTAATTAAAAAAAATCATTTTTCAGTGAGGTTTCTGGATCTCTTTGATATTCATGAGTTCATTAATGTTTGGATTTGTTGTGAAAGCTTATGAGTGAAAACCAAACTGTACTATTTTTTACCAAGTTAATAATTGCAAATGTTTGCTCACAGATGTACGTAAAACCAAATCTGCAAGAACATTGCAAGGCCAGCTCTCTTAAGGTATGAAACTGGTAGAGGCTAAGGCATGTCCAGAAGATGGAAAATTCTTTGCTGAATGCAAAGGTGTAGAAAGGTATAAAAACCTAATGTTTGAGTTTTTTACTCTTACTACAGTTTTAGTTGTGTAAGTCAGAAACCAAATATTAGTCATGAGTATTTTAGTATTCACCTTCAAGAGACACCTTGTAAATCTTCCGATAGTAAAATTAGCTCTTTCAACATTTTAAATACTGTACTTCTTTTCTCATACATTCATTATGGTATTTAAAAAAAAGGACGTTTCTTGGAATGACCCGAGTAAGTGTGTTCCGGGAAAATGAGGCTATCACCTGTATAATCCTAAGGAATCATCCTAAGAAAAGAGTAGCTGAAATAACAGAACTGTCAAAAGTAGAGTTTGTAGCTTATGTACGTAGGTCTAATACCCTTCCCCATCCATTATCTCAACATATCTACTTACTCAAATCATTATTTGATAACTATGAAACGTTTGAAAGAAAGGGCAGGGTCAGGTGGGGTCTAGACCCCTCTAGAATTTGTTAGTGGACCTCCCTTAGAAAAATGAGCTTTTTATGCCCTTGGATGGATAGATTTCCCAGTACTTCCTTGTACTTGCTGTGAATTGCACTATTGTTTGGAAGATCAAGAATTTAAATTTTCACATCATAACGGTAAATAACCATTTCCTCTATAGAAATTTAAAAAGCGTTTGTGAAAAGCTGAACATATTTCTTTTCATCCTGAAAGTCTTAAAACATGGTATCAAAAGAGTTTTCTTAAATCGGAAATAGCATGTTTGTAATTTATCAAACGGAAGCCCACTAAATTTGGCGTTGGAAGGTTTTTTCATTCGAGGAAAATGGGTCAGATCATTCTGACCCAACAGAATAAGATTTGCTTCAAAAGCCGGACCAAAGCTGAATAGGTTTAAAAAAAAAAATGTTTTTAGCTTAAAAATGCTCATTCTAGTTGTTAAGAAGACTCATGATGTCCGTCAGAAAACATAAGTCCCATAGTCAATTTTCATCTTTTAAAAGCGTGAACTCATCAGGTAGTTCCTAGTTTTCTTCCAAAAACTTCAGAACATTAACATTTAAACTCCAAAATTGCTTAAGCGCCTTTTCCTGCGATAGTCAATGGACATTGCAATAACGCAGAAATTAATCATGGTGTTTATTTTTGATTCTGATTCTGCTTCGAGAAGTTGGCGGGATTCCCTTATTTTTTGAGTTCAGAATTCAGACCTTGTTGATACCGTTATTAATTTTTACTGTTGATAAATTGATAGTAATTTATTAACGTGGCCTAATTATGAGACTTACCTGCTTTGCCAATGTAATAATTTGTTATTGTTACATATGCATGTATTTATCTACGCTGTCTTTAGGTGAACCTCACTTAACCTAACCTTTTATTTGTTGACGTGTGAAAGGTTATTTTTTGTTAAGTTAGGAAAGTTGTTTATAAAATATAGACACATTAATACCTTCTTTCCATCTTGGATCTATTCCATTCCTATTATTTATTTAAATATTATTTACTAATTTGAACAGGATTATTATTCTTGAAAATTCATAAGAATGTATTGAAAAAGGTTTTAGACAAGTAGATGAGTTTTTTTTTATCGCTAGAGGTTTTATAAGTCCCGTTAATTTATGAACATTATTTGGATGGGTATTCTTAGGTCCAAGCCTTTCAGACAGACTATTTTAAAGCGCGAAGTTATTCTGTGCTAAGGTACAGTACACAATTACACAATTAGGGTGAATAATACATTAGAGCCTTTTAGAGAAAACAATTTACTTTTTTCAATATAACTGATTCTAATTGTGTTTTAATCTCAAAAAGTATTTTTTTAATATAATCAACTTATGAATTAAGATTTATGGGTGTTTCTAAAACCATTAACTATGAGCGTTTGATTTTTATGTTTGACTTAATAACTTGCCATAGATAGAACAGTAAAATAATATATCAATTCGTTTGGCTGAATACTTTTTAAACTATTATTTACTATGTCACATAATAATACTTTTTATACAGTAGTTTGTTTGTATTTATTTACTTTTAATATTTATTGTGACAATATTTTTAATTAGTTTTAAATATATAATGAATTAGTTCTGAATCGTTAAATCTTTGATTTTTGCCCATAATAGGAGGTCGGGTTTTTAAAATATATCTGGTACCATCTCGTGTTCACTTTTTTTTACAAACAACTTCACTTCATACATTTTTGCACGGACTCACATTTATGTGAAGAGGGTAGTCGAAATGAACGGTTTTTGAATTTAAGAAGAATCAAAAGCTTCGATATTTTTCTCACAATTATAATAATTAAATTACACATATAATGTAACAAAATATAAATTGGTAGTGTATAAACGGAAATATTCAAACTTTTTTTGCAAGTGAACTTGACTATGCTATTTTCTAATTCTTTACTGACTTACAGGCTTACATTCTCTCGTATGATATAACATTACTATGGATTTTGTTATTTTTATTGTAAATAAATATGTTATCCAGAACCTGGAGTAATCAATTTTCCTCTTTTATTGCAACTTCACTTTACAAACAAACCATACAAACTTGAATCTATTTCACAACCTCATTCGGCGATAACACCCACACAGATCTGCCGAATGTCCTTGAACATGCCCGGAAAATATCGATGAAACAAAACTTTGCCAAGCGACGCTGTCAATTGGGGGGGGGAAATCTCCGCAAAGATTTTTTTTCTCTTCGATTCTCTTCGATTTGCCTAGGTGTGAGTGGTCTTTAAGAATGCAGTACATTTTATGTCCTTGTCAAGCAAATCTATGTTATCAGTAGATTTCTAGAATATTAAATGTTCTATAAATCTACTGATAACATACAATATACTATTTAAAATAATATATATCCAGTTTAAAATTAGGGTCAAAGCTTGGCCTTAATTTTAAACTGGGTACTATTAATTTAAATTGTATATTTTTATTATTAAATCTCTTCCCCCTTTATACCAAAAATAATGACTGTCTAGTTACATTTTTTAGTTTCTAAAGAAGTGCACTACTGGTAGATTTAATTTTTATAATAATTGACAGCTGCAGGAAAAGAGAAGAAATCAATGTACGCAACTTTTACAATATAATTGCAAAAAAATTATTTTCTGTTGGTGACTAAAGAATCTCTCTTTCTTCAATAACAATAACATAAAAAACTTTATGTTGATCTTTATTAAATTGAATTTTAAATTTATTTTCACATCACAAAACTGTGATTCTGTTTATTTATATCTATTTAATGAATATAGTTTAGATACACATGGCAATTAATTTCCCTGAACTTTGCCCTCCAGCCTCCACTAAGGGTGTTTGGTCCAAAATTAATACTATAATAATTATATATTATATATATTAGTAGGTCTTCTTAAACCAAACTTGGATCAGTGTATTAAATTTATATTAAATGTATATTTTAAGCACAGTGTTTACTCAAAGTTTGAGATTTTGGCATCTAACGCAACCCAAACACATCATATTTTTCTCTTTGAATGCTGCTCATAAAACATCTTAATTGAGATGCCTAAACTGGGGAAATATTAATTTTTTATTGGAATGTTATCATTAATTGGAATTTAAATCAATAATATTGAGTAAAATTTTAAAATTAAAAGGTTGAGTTGTTAGGTTCGTGAAAATATTGTCTACGTTTTTTTTTGCGCATGATAAAATTGTTTTTAAATATGTTTTGGTATGTATTGTAAGCTCAACAACGATAAAATGATCTTGAATAGTGTTAAAAAAAAGTTAGTCATTTTAACTATCTAAGTATGAGTTTTGGTGCTCACTTTTTCCAAATAATGGGTTTTAGTGTTC
>CABFWB010009536.1:0-12559 GCA_902151455.1 Timema bartmani
ACAAGATGACACCACCCAGGAGAAGGCGGGTGTCAAGATGGCCAGCTATCTTGAGAAGAGAGGAAAGCTGGTAAGTACACACTTGAGAAATCACTCAATGACCCCTCATACCATTTTAACCTGAAAATTGCTAAGTATATGCTTGGCAAATATGTCTTAATATGTCTTAACCCACAATACATGTCAAAATGACAAATCAAATTTTTATATATTTGAGTATGAAACAGTTCTAAGAAAGTTTTCTTTTATAATAAATGGTCAAAGATATTATAGATGAACTATATTAGTAGCCTACCTATTAATACAGTCTACTTTTGATTTGAAGGGCCTTTTAGAAAATACAAACTATTTTTGTAGTCAATATATTTAAACATTTTTTTAGCACCGCGTCCTACTCCCCATTTGGGCTATCTGCTTATGTACTAATTACGCTAATGGGTGATTAGGGATGGGGAAGGTTGGATTTAAAGGAAGTAGGAAGTGTACCCGCATCTGTATGTAGAGAGATTGGGAAACCATTTAGGCTAAACCACCATCTGAACCGATATCGAACATGATCTCCCTGTCATCAGTAGTCTAGTCTATTGTGAGATTAGCGCCTTAGACATTGTGGTCACCGAAATCGGTGGTTTTGATATTATCTATTAAAATTGACATGACTTGACATGATTATGTGAAAGTAGGTCCAGTAAAGTTTCTAGTCGTCAAATAAAGTTCTTACTATGTAAATTCAAGTGTAAATTTTATATCTCATTTATGTGTTGAGAAAATATTACTTATTTTCTAGGGGGTACACTTTGAAATCGAGCTAAGGTATAGAAATTATTAATATATCTTAATAATAGCTTTATGTATGGAGTTTTAAGCACTATGTAGGTCTATTATTACTATTAAGATTTTTTTTTTCAGAATACAAATTAATCCCATGGTCCGGGATATGAATTTCTGTCTAAATGTGAATAAACTAATAGTGGCCTTTGTTACTATGTATGTCGTGTACTAACCCTGATTCGACACCGTAGCTCAGTTGCTAGCGTGTCTACCTTTTGAGCTAAGGGTCCTGGGTTCAATTCCTGGCATAGCCAAAATATTTATCATTGGTCAAATGTGGGTTTACCCTTTCACAGCGATGGATTAACGGCTGGGTACTGGATGTCGTGCCTGTCCTAGTCTTAAGTTAGATTTTAAGGAATATGAAAATACGACAAGACAAACCGGTAGTGGGAAATATATGACTCGAATAAAAACTGACCCAGGCCACAGGCTGTATACAGTAATAGATGTAAAAAGTAAAATATATATATATATTAACACCAATAATAATGTTAGTACCTTGGACTATGCTTATGATCTCAGACTTACCCTCATAACTTACCTGCTTTCACAGCATTTGAATGTCAAATTTGAACCAACCAGTATTTGAACTAACCCCTCAGAGGTTAGCGTCTGAAGAACATTGCCTCAAACGCTATCAACCACAGCAAAGGTCATAAACAAAGATAAATCATCTTCATCTAGATAGGTCAGCTATGGTTCATCACAACATATTATTTATTTGTTTCCTCATAGTTTGAGCAGATTGTGTGTGCTCTAAATTGGTGCCCTCCAGTTAAATTCTTTGAACTCTTGCATCTTTTTACATCAATTTAAATACAAATATTTAATATATTCTTAAACTATGTACAATACTATGTTTCTCTTAAAATGTCAACTGGTCAATGTCCTCATTTTGTTTAAATTATGACATTCTAAATTTATTAAAATTAATTAAAATATCATTAAGATAAAATTGTCAGGGAATATTTAGATAACTCAACTTTAGAGTTTGATTTATAATTTAATATATCTGCTCTTTTTACTGCTCTGAAAAATTCTTATTTCAGATTAATTGGTTTGGATTTTTGTAATATCTTTTCAAGATACCTTTTGCTTGTAAATATTTATAAATACTAGCTTTTTAAGGAACAATTCCTTACCCGGGCTGGTGTTCACAGTGTCTAAGGCATCAGTCTCACGATATACTGGATTACTGGAGACATAAAGATCAAGGCTCAACTCTCTGCCAGGTGCTTTTGGGGTTGTTTTATTATCCCTCCTACATACTAATGAGGGCGCATTTTAATTTTCTTTATTTTTTTCTGTTTTTGTTTGATTGAAATCAAAGTATACATATAAATTAAATTAATTTCGCTCAGTTCAAGGCGATGAACTTAGTCCATAGATTTTACATAATACATATATTTACATAATAATGTATGTAAACTAATAATAATAATTTGATCATTTTTTAGAGAGTGATGTCGACATGGAAGCGCTACTGGTTCGTCCTGGAAGGTCGTTTGTTGCTTTATTACAAGTCTGAGCTAGAGTACATCAACTTGTCAGCGTGTAGAGGTTCCATCAACATGGGTCTAGCCTCGTGTGTGAGACCCGGGGCCATAAGGGGCCCTGCACACCAAGGATATGTCATAGAAGTGGTCACAAGGAGTCAGGTTATCACACTGGTAAAATAGAACATTTTATAAAGTTTAATTTATTTGTAGGCCACCCTAACTCACAACTTTCATAGCTTTGTTTCGAGTAAGGGAGAGTAAAGGGAGTAGGAGAGGAGGGTGGTTGTTTAAGGGGCTACAACAAAGAATAGTAGTTTACTAAGGGAGGAAGCTTTTTTTGACTCTGCTCTTAACTCGGCATGTGAAAGATTATGAAAAATGAGAAAAACAGACTTTTTAAATATCCCGAAACAATTGGAAAAATATTTAAGAATGTTTCTAGCGGCCATGTATCCTATTATTTGAAGATAAAGAATTTTGATTAATCATGTTTATTATATTTATTTAACTAATCATGTTTATTATATTTATTTAACTAACTTTTTTATAAAGAACAAGAATGAGTTTTTTTCTTTTTCAAAATAGTTTGTTCATGTTTGTGTCAGCGTTCAAAAGACCGAGTGCTTCAAGAACAATGGCTCCAGGCTCTTCTAGATTCGATGGCTCTACCTCATGCTGCTACACCAATACGCCGTGCAGGGGCCCCTTTGCACTTCAGGTACTCCTTAGAAACCCTGCCGACACTCAGCGAGGTAATATTTTTTAATTTATCATTAATACACAATGCAGTATTTTTTTTTATCAGGGGGTGATTTTAATGTGTACTTTCTCAACTAAATGATAATATCATAACATTACTTACAAACTATCATAAGACACAACAACCAATACTGGTACGTTGGCTGCTAATTATCATTGTAAAAGGGGAAGACCAATTAATTTTTTTTAGCTATGCCAAAAATCGAAATAGAAACACTTGACTTAATAGATACAGTACCAAATGAGCTTAAGGTTCAAACTGAAAGCACAGTGTTTCTACCCTTTCTTAAATTAAATAGGAATAAAATAAGACAACTTAAGTTAATCTTTAGATCAGTTAATTCCAGAGATGTACTAATTCAGTAAAATAAAACCAATTACTTTTCAGTCATGATTATCTATTAATTAATTATAAAAATTGGGAACTTTTTGTGTAAGATTTTTGTGGCAATTACTGTATTTAGTAAAGGATTTTATTTTAAAACTTAACTATATTAGAAACTTCAATTACAGTTGATAAATAAATATTTTATTTGACAAACTTTCACCTACAAAGTGCCTTTAAATTGTATTTAAATTGTATTTAAATTGTATTTAAATTGTATTAAAAACTGATTTTGTTTTGTTTTGGAAAGCTGATAAGTCTTAGAAATTAAAGTTTATAAAACATTTTATAGCTTAACATTACACATCACTAATATTTTGGATAATCAGTTCAATATGCCATTTTGTTAGAATGGAAAAAAGTTGTCTGAATCTAAAATGCATACTTATAATCAATACAGTATATTTTTTCATTGCGTTTTAGTGCTTGTTTGAGTTAAATGCACACAAATTACATTAGTAAATTAGACTCAAGAAAGGTAGAATTTTAGAAGAAATGTATCCACATTTGCATGGAGGGAGATTGGGAAACCATTTAGGGAACACCAACCTCATTACACCCGACCAGGACCTGACCTCGATCTTTCTGTCACCAATCTATTCTTGTGAGAGAATCCAACTAGTGGCCAGCGGGTCAAATCCGGCCTACACTCACTGAAATTGTGGCCCTGATATTATCCTGGAGAAAAATTATAAGTAAATCCTCGGTAGCAGATGTGAAATAGAAAATTATTCTAATAAAATATTTATTTAAAAAGATCATTATTGCATTTTACTATGTATTTATTTGATTAATAGAAGTAGGTATAAATATATATTTATAATGCTAAGTTGTTTTGTGAAAGTGCATGCATATTTCAAAATATATTTTTGGGAGATTATTAAAAAAAAAGAATTAGTAATAAAACATGAAAAATTCTACCAAGCAAATATAAAATTGATTGATAACTTTTGGAAGTAATTGTTTATTAAGTGTTGTTTGTAGACCTATATTAAGTTGATGGCATTACTAAATATATCTTGGTCCGCGGTACAAACTGATAATCACATTTGGTTAGCCCTTGGGATGAAAAACGTTGGACCACTCTGCTTTAGACCAAGCAACCACTGGTAATATTTTATTTTTATATTTAAGGAGGCAGCTACTACCTCTATGCCAAGTGTACACAGTGTAAAGTGAGTCTCTCTTCCCATGGTACAAACCATATTGTGGTTGTTCCTTTTATTTATTTACTTTCTTCCCTGTTTAATATTATATACTAGGGGTGTGAGGAGTCCACTTTTTAAATTCAAAGCGAACTCTAGTAGAATATATGAAATATTCTCGAAACTGATGATTGAAAAAATATTATATTGTGATTAATTATATATAAATTTATGCACTGTAATGACTTTAAATTGTCTTTTTGCACAATTATTTATAACTTTTTGTTTTAATATGATAGATAAGTTATTAACACAGCTTACAAATAATATACTTCTTCTTTTTTTAATATGAATATTAACTTGTAAAGTATACAACAGCTTAGAATGAGATTAATTTACCATAAATTTAGTATTTTAACTCTCAATATTTTGAATGGCGAAGCTAGAATTTTTTTCAAAGCAAAGTTGAAGCTGACATTAGTTTCGAAGCCAAGTGGAAGTATTGAAGCTTTGCACATCCATATTATACACTGTATCTCAAAAAGAAGAGTTATTTATTAAAGGATATCAAAATGTATACATAAAATTAATTTAAACAATTTTATTATAAGTATATAATAATTTTTAAGGTTTTAATCATGCTAAAATTACATTTCAGGTAGAGGTGGCAGTAGGAGAAACAAAACCTAAGCAAAACACCTTACCTTATCAAGGAAAGGAACCGACAGTGAGTCGACGCGACAGTGTTTTAGGACGTATAAAAAGGATTGGTGGTCATTCCTACGGTGGGAGTCTAGAAACAATTTTGAAGCGCCGTAATGAAACTTATGCATCTGAACCAACTGAACTATACACCTCAATACATTCAAACATTTCAACAAAGAAGAGTGTTGATGGAATGCTTAAGGTGCAAGATCACAAGACCTCAGAATTTGAAACTAGTGAAGTGATAGAGACCAATAAATCACAAAACATTGAAACGCCCGAGAAATACACCAAAATTCTTGCAACAGTTGAAGTTAACCATAGTAATCAGTCAGTGGTTACTATCTCTGATAAGCAAGATGATCCAAGTAATGTAAGTAAAATAACACCTCAAAGTTACTCAAGTATTATGCATGAAGAAGACAATATAAACACTTTAAGTGAAACTATAAATGATGATTCTGTAGTGTCTGAAAATATTTCAAAATCAGATGTGTGTGGTAAACAAATCGAAAATATCACACAACGCTATAAAGATGAAGACAAAGAAATTACAAAATCTGAAATCATCAAAAAATTAGATCATATCACATCTACTTTTAAAGAACTATCAAGTCAACAGAAATCCACCCAAATAACATACAAGGATGAACCAAACAGCTCTGATTTCAGACAAAACTCACTTTTGTTAGTAAAAACAGTCCAATCCTTGAGTCAAGTTGAAGAAACCGTCAATGAAAATCGTAGATCTATATCAATGGAAAATCTACTGTACCAGAAAACAAAGACATTGGACAGTGATCACGGCAGTTCTGAAGAAGAGTTGAGTTCGTTTAGCAAACCTGTGGGCTCTTATGAAGACTTGAAAGTTTGCAGTACTAGTACTTTAGATAAGACAAAGGAAAAAGTATCGGATATTGTCAAAGTCATTTCCAACAATGATGCTAAAACCTGTGCTAAAAATGAACAAAATACAAACAGTTTTGAAGAAACTAGTGAATATGATTACTACAGTTGTTATGATAAGGTGTCACTAATGGAGAATTTAAAGAACCAGGAACAAAAGACTGACGGCGTTACAAGAGAACCGGACCTTCCGCCAAGGCCTTCAGTAAATACAGAATCAACAACAGATCCCATTTCAAATCATGAAACGATTAAAGAGTTGAATGATGATCATGAAGAATATTACCAGCCTGAAAATTTTGATTATAAACCATCTTCTTCTCCTCTCTCGTCGTCGGCCGAAGGTCCTACACACGAGAAAAAAGAAACCAAGAACCACTTCAACATTAAACTGAGCAAGAAACTACTTCGATCTTCTAGTAAGGAGTCAGTTGACTCTATCGAAAAACATCCATTAAAGAAACGCAAACAAAGTTTTTTAAAGAAAATGCTCGGGAAATATCGCAAGAAAACACCAACTCCTCTGGCGCATGATAGTGAGGTAAACACAGTTATAATTATTTAAATTAGAGTTTGATATTCCTACTAGAAAGTATGATTTACTCCTTTAACTGGTAATGATTTTAATAGGGTGGCTACAAAATCTCAGAAAAATTTCCTAAATTATTTTTTGAACGAAGATCCAAATTCTCCTGACCTAAACTTGGATTGAAATTGATGAGGATATTTATAAAATCAACATTTTCTATTTTTTTTAAAAAAGTGCTGTTTGGAATGTACACTCCATTTAGTCAGAAATATAGCAGTATTCCCTTCAGCTGTATCTTTTTAGCTTCACCATGTGTAATTGGTCAACGTTGGGTCTGCTATTTTTAGTGTCAAATTGTGATACTCCAATTCTGTTAAGTCACCCATGATGATAAGAACAGTAAAATACTTAGAACCAGAATTATCTAAATAGCAGTAATAATATTTTTAATAGATAACATGTAGCATCTATAAATACAACAACCTTTAGTGCCTAAGAAACAAAATTTCAGTGATCTTTGTAATAAATCAAATAAGCATATAATTCCTAAACAGATGCTTATTTTTGGTTATGTGTTAAAACACAAACACAGCTTAATTAAAGGAATAGAAAGGTGGAGAATAACTTAGAGGAAAATCCCATTTGGAAAACTATCATAAGAACAGCTGACTACGATTAAAACCAGGGAGTCGAACCAAAATACTTATTAGTTCTGGTTCTTCAAACACAATTTTTAAGGTTCTGGTTCTAGAAAAATAAAAGTTATTATTCATTTTGGTTCTTAATTAGGTTCCGGTTTTGGTTTCTGCTCTTAAAAAAATATATTTACTAGTTTAAGTTCCATTAAAATATCTGTAGATATAATATAATATTAAAACATGATATACTAGAAAAAGTTATTTATCCTATATAAATATACAAATAATTCAGGACAATTTATGTAAATTTTAAGGTTTCATTTGAGCAGGAGATCATTTTATTTTATTTTTGTTTGCCAGAACGCTAAATAATAATAAAAAGACAGCCTCTGTGATCTTGTGATCAAGTTTTTGGCTTCAGATCCAGAGGTCCATGGTTTAATCCCCAGGGTCAAACTCAGCCTCGCGAGGGTGAAAGAGGAGCTACTTGGATAAATAAGTAGCCGCTCCAATCTAGAAAACTGAGATTAATGGCTGAAGGGTTCGTCCCGCTGAACACATTTATGACACCCTCTCTCTGCAGAAGTTGGCACTATCTCCACCACTCGTTATGTATGGCTCATTTGCGGGCTAATGCCATGGAATTTTACGTTTTTTGAAAATAATTTAATTTAATTTTTAAATTAGTACCTATATAGAAAAAACTTTATTTTATGCGTATTTCCAATTGAAATAAAGTAAATAAATTATCAAAAGCTGGTTTGATGTAACTAGATCAGCTACTTGTAATGTTGGAACCAAAAGGAAATAGTGTAGACGTATATGATTTTAGTTTATTTGCCTGAAAAAGTTAAATCGGCTATATGTTTATTCCAATTATTTTAGACTTTATTAACACATTATTAAAATAATTGTATGGCAATATTCTCAATTTTGATTCAAGCTTTTTAAATTTAAAATGTTAGTATCGGTACTTTCTTTAAGTCCTTAATTTGTAGTGACACCAAAATAATAAATGAGTTTGCACGATTACAATGTGTAGACTTTATGAAGTTTACTTTAAGAACCATCATAATAATATCCTTGATGTG
This sequence comes from Timema bartmani, assembly GCA_902151455.1. NCBI lineage: Eukaryota > Metazoa > Arthropoda > Insecta > Phasmatodea > Timematidae > Timema > Timema bartmani. The sequence goes on from CABFWB010009536.1 coordinate 8,492, forward strand.
TCACTCACTATCCATGTCATTTATAAATAAATTCTTCACTTGGTAATATTTATTTCGCCCAATCTATCAAATAATTCAAATAATCAATCATTAATAAAACTATAAACACTTCTCAACTACACACAATGAACACAAACTTTGGACAACTTCTTACTTATTATTTGAAGACAGGGTGAAAAGAACAACACTTTTCGACCCCCCTTTAACCCTTCAAGCAAACTGGCCATCCAACAATAACTTAAATTGTTTTAGGAATATAAAATATTAAATAAATGTATTAATATTTAGTTTAGACTTTTTGTACAACTGGGCAGTTTTTCATTTCTCAGTGCTACCCTTCTTAGACATATTTGCTGTCACTCAAAACTAAATACATCTTACTATAAGCTCTTAGCCTAAAGAGTAAAATAAGAAAACCCTACATGATAAGACAATAATCATTTCTCAAAAATCTTAATTCATTAGTGCCTACTGCTATGTGCTCATCAATACTTCTATAATCCCTTGGAAAATAATGAATCCCTATTCTCACAAAAATTCCTGAGGAAAGGGAAAATATTATTTTCAAAATAAAATTATGTTTCAGGAAGAAGGGCATTAAATGCAATCTAATATTTTTTTTATAAAACTTAAGAACCGGAAGAACCTTTACTAACCTAAAAGTATAACTCTATTCCGGTTCTTAAGCATTTTACTTTTTGGCTTCCTGTTTTGGTTCCTTATAAATAACTTAATTTCAGTTATCGGTTCTAGTTCAGTTTGACTCCCTGATTAAACCAACTAGCACCTAAATTTCAGTTTTAATTTTTAATTTTAAAAGTTGATCAAATTCAGTTGTTCACAGGTTATAATCATGCAACTATATAGGTTCTTAATACACCAGATTTATTACTAGCATAATATACCGCTGAGTTATATTTTACAAACTTCCTGCTACATTTCCATACTTACTTACTCTATGGCATTAAGAACTCGAAAGTTCATTGCTGTACTTACGAAAGTAAGCCACCTATCCCGATCTTGAGATAGTTTTATCCAGTTACCTCACTACACCATATCTCTATCTTGAGCTAGTTCTATCCAGTCCATCTCACTACACCCTATCCATATCTTTAGCTAGTTCTATACAGTCCATTTTATTACACCCGATACCTTTCTTGAGCTAGTTCTATCCAGTCCACCTTATTACACCCTATCCCTATCTTGAGCTAGTTCTATCCAGTCCACCTTATTACACCCTATCCCTATCTTGAGCTAGTTCTATCCAGTCCACCTTATTACGCCCTATACCTATCTTGAGCTAGTTCTATCCAGTCATCCTCATTACACCCTATCTCTATCTTGAGCTAGTTCTATCCAGTCGTCCTCATTACACCCTATCTCTATCTTGAACTAGTTCTATTCAATCCATCTCATTACACCCTATCCCTATCTTGAACTAGTTCTATCCAGTCCACCTCACTACACACTATCCCTATCTTGAACTAGTTCTATTCAGTCCCCCTCATTACACTCTGTCCTTACTTTAAGTTAGTTCTAGTCAGTTCCTCTTATTACACTTCGTCTCTCTCAGGTCCATTCTAATGTTATCCTCCCATCTGCGTCTAGGTCTTCCCAATGGTCTCTTTCCATTGGGTTTACCAGTCAGTACCATGAACAAGGTTCTAGATTCTCCCATTCGCACTGCATGTCCTGCCCGCTGTAATCTACGAGACTTGATTATCCTAACAAAGTCTTGTGATGAGTACAGGGTATCTGTAGCTTATCATTATGTAACATCCTCCATTACCCAGTAGCCTTATCCCTTTTTGGACCAAATATCTTCCTAAGCATTATTGAATTATCTGACTAGGAATCAAACACACCCTCAATTCCCAGAGAACAATGATTAATACTGATGCCGAGTGCTGTCATAACATTTTCACTGTGTGGAAAAAAAAAATTAGTTATTTGACTGCCTTTTATGTGAATTTAACTTTGTCTCTTTAAGTTTAATAACTTCCAAAATTTCATTGCAGTGCCCAGAACTAGCGAGTAGTGACGAGCCAGAGTATGAGACTGTTGATTACGCTAAAGTTGACAGTACGAAGCAACCAGATTCAAAGTCAACGGCACCAGAAGAAAAACCAAGAGTGTTTGGAACAAAGAGTGTCATCTCGGATGGCGCCATGCTAGAGTTGAAAAAGAAGTTGAGAAACATGGGAGAAATAGGAAACTCCAGGGAGAGTGTAAGATTCTAATTTAAATTTTTTCAAGTCACTTCTTTTGCTAGTGATTATTGTGGAGTATTTAACATGTACTTCCTAAATGAAAATTTACTAACTAAATTAATTCTAAAAGACACGTCACCCAATTCCACGATTGGCAATACATTATTGTAAAAGGGGATGCCCCAATTCCACCATTGATAATATTTTTGGCATTGCCGAGAATTGAACCTGGGCCCCTTGTTTCCTTGTTGTACAATTATTATAATTGTAAGGGATTGAATATTTTAAGAATCAAATAGCCAAAGCTATTATTTATGCTTTTAGTGAGGATTACAATTGTTGCCACTTGTACAATTATAATAATTGTACAAGTGGCAGCAATAATCCAACTAGCGAGTCGAAGGTGGCTGCATTATCTGATAGCTCGGGATCTTAATAAAAAAATCACACATTTGTAGCCGACGATTTCCATACATCCATCATAGACTCTGTCTTAAAATATGAGTGAAGAACAGTAGCGTCTCGTGACGAAAATAACTAGGTAAACTGGGAAGAGGGTTTGGAGAGGGTCTAGGGTCCCTCCTACGATTTTCTTAAAGTATTATATGCTTCAAGAAGCTATTTGGAGTTTTTTTTATAATTGTGGGTTTGGGCGTCCTTCTGTACCGTGGTTTACACAAGACACACTAGAAGCTATAGTGCATATCCAAGAGGATGTGGGGTAGGGGGAGAGGGGATAACATATCTTGCTTCCCTTTATTTCAACAAGTGAGGATACATTCCCCCTGTGTCTCCCACCCCGGTTCGGCCTCGCCTAAAACTGACAATTTTTACATTAAGTATACATAAAAACATTTTATGTTTATCATTAAATGTAAACCAACTATCTTGTGTGTTAATTAACAACGTTAAATATACATATAAGTAATAAAAATATGTATTTAAAAAAATCACTTCTATTGCAACCTGCAGCTTATTTGGTATAGTTGATTATTTTTATATATTAAATGAATTTTTATATACGCATATCAATAATACTTTTTACTCCCCGTATATTTTTCTAGTGTTTGTAAATAAAGTCCATCCTCCTCTCCTTTTTTACGAACTCGCTATTACTCTTTCATGGAAGTCTACTCCTTGCTTCAATTTAAAAAGCAGACCCTTTTCAATCGAAAGGAGTGCCAAACCAGAAAGTCTATTTTGTACCATAGTATTTCTGGAATATGTTATTCTTTTCAATGTTGAAAATGCTCTCTCAACTGATGATGTTGTAGCCGGGATCGTTGCCACAAGTTCACAGAGTTTTTTAAACTCCTGCAATGCTTCATCTAGATTATTTTCACTGATATACTTAACCATATCCACTAAAGTTTTATTTTTTATTGCTTCCCTTGAGTAAACCACGTTGAGTTCGGAACGCAATCTGCTTGTGTCAAAATATTTTCCATAGTTTCCAATCAAAGAATTTATTTGTTCATTAGGAAATGATTGTTTGTATTCATTAAATTTTGATGAATTCAACAATTCGAAAAATTTTAGATTGTTAATTTTCTAAAAGCGTGTTTGTATTTACATGGAGATGTTATCAATTACTTCACAATGAACTTGTCTTAATTTCCACTTGGGATCTTGATTTAAATTACATCTACGTCCACTTTTGTCTGGTTCTAGTCGCATTTGTAGTGTTTTGGAATAGATGTCATCAGATATAAGCCTAAGATCTGACAAGCTCTTTTTAGTTTCTTCAACCTCAGTTTTACAGAAAACGATGTCCGTTCGTTTTGTTTGCAAAATTTTGAAAAGATGCTCAGTGTGGTCAAAAATCTGTGTGAATAAAATTAGCAAATACATGCTCTGA
>CABFWB010009538.1:0-12554 GCA_902151455.1 Timema bartmani
GAGTTAAAATTTTAGAATTATAACATAAATGGAATAGTTACACTTTGATAAATTTTCCTATAAATGTTTAGGTGACTACTTGCCCTTATTTAATTGGTGATTAATTAACAGTACAGTCGGACACCATGTTCATTTAGTTACAGTATTCATAAAGCATTAATATGCGAAAGAGTTAAATGATTGGTCATTATAATATTGACGATAGCTTGTATGGCCCGATAATATATTTAAAGCTTTATATCTTATTTATTAGCTAACTTAAGAGCAAATTATAGACAATTTTTTTTATTTCAACACTAATGAACTTAAAACAGTATTCCTTCAATACTTCATTGGTGACCAATGTAGGGTGTATGTAATTACTACACTTTTATTTATAAGTTTTTAATAAGTCATTACACCTGTATTTCAATCAGACAATGGTAAATGTTTAAGTGTGGACTAGGTGATGTTATTGTGTTTTAGTGTGAATTCCTCACAAAGTTGTCAGTCTATCAACACATCCAAAATAAGTAAAACTTGGTTTAAGTGTGTACAAATATCAGAATGAATTAGTTTAAATTGTGTACCTTATAGTGTCAAGATAGCCGAATGTTTATTAATCAACAAATGCTAATGATGCGTCTTCTAAAAGTGGTGTAGTGGTGTTATACTATGGTGAGAGAATGCTCCAACCACACCAAGGAACGATAGAGCAGTCTTATGTCTGCAGGTTTTATCTTCGCTATGTCAGCATCAAATGAGTTGGTGCTCCCATGTCATGGAAATTTAAATAGCCCAATTCTTTCAGTTAAGTTAAAAAGTGCTTGCAAAACTCGCCAATTTGAATTGCTGTAAATAAGATTAAATTAAAGACAACTTTTTTTTTTTCCAAATTCCATTTCACAGAGTGTTCATAATATTTAATAATTTATTTAATGTGTCCTTTTAGGTATTACTATAAAGATAGTTTTCGCACAAGCTGAAGTGAGGTTATGATGGAGCTATGTAGCAAATGGCAGCATAAATCGAGCAGTGAATCACACCTACTCTACTCCATTAATGGCCACTCTTAAAAATACTGGTCCAAGTTGGAATGTGTACATAGCCCACAGATCATAAAGTAGACACTGGGAAATCAAAAAATCCCGCAGGGATCGTGCAGTAATCAAACAGTTATTTGTTGAAAATTACACATAAACAAACTACAAAGCTGGTCCTTTTTGGTGGCAAAAATAAGTTTTCTTGTAATGTACAACTAAACTCACTTGATTCTTTCAACCACTCTCAAAATTAACATGTTTGTAATAAAAATAAATAACTTAAGAATGGCTACTGCTTTATAACTGCTACAACTCAATCGAGATCTTTATTATATATAGTACATGTAGATATAAAACACCTATTGTAAATTTTATTAATAAGTTTAAAGTTTTCAAAATCGATAATAAATCATCATTAGTTTGCTTAAGCGAAATATTACCATTGTTTTTTTCTTTATTGATTGCTAGTTGATTTATTTGGGAAAATAATTAGTTTTGGTGATCATATCTGGGAATGCTGTCACATGTGAGTTTGTAACGTGTTATGACAACTACAAATATAGCCCTAGTTTATTTAATTTGTCTGTTTCAGACAATTTTTTTCAATTTCATATTGAAACTTAACACACTACTGTGGACAGTGATAGTTTGCGAGGAGGTAGGAAACTGTGACCAAGAGTAAACAACAGTTTTCTCCGACTAGACAAGCAATTGGCTGGCCCCACACATCACTAACAAGTAAACACACAGAAAAGTACTATATGAAGGAGCAAAGAGCCAATTTGAGAATAATATTATTGACGTCATGCTCTGTCATGATAATGAGGTGAGTTTAGTTTCATTACAAGAATAGCTCTTTCCAGCTCAGATGTGCATGGTGTCAGAGAAGGGTGTGTGCATTTAGCTGTAGTGTCTGTGAGAGGACAGGGCTGAGTGCTCCCCTGCTCCCCGTGGTCAGAACTTGAGGTCCTTGATTGCCTGAGGTAGGTCTGGCAGCTTGATGTCCTTTATCTGCTGAGGGATGTTCATGTTCTTGACGGCAGAGACAGCCCGAGCAGGGGCTGCGGCAATGCCCGCCTGGCGACATAACACATTTACAAATTGTTAACATGGCCTGGAGAGTATCAGATGAAAGTCTCTTTCTTGTGCAGAGTTGTGAAATGATAGCCCTGATTACATTCTTTCAGAGCGTGGTTGTTAGGCAGAGATTAAAACCAAGAAAATCTAACTTATCACATTCAAACCTAAGTCATCATAATCCATCACACACACAGACAGAGCAACTAGAGTTTAAAATTATCAGCAGGATTTATTTTATTAAACCAAAATAACTACTATTTATTATATTTTCTAGTTTTTATCTGTTATTATATTAATATTACATTATTACTTATTTATAGGTATGCTAAGTATTATTGTTTTTCAAAATTCTCATGCAAAAAGCAATACCTGAATGAAAGCAAAGCTATATTTTAAATAATTATTGTTTGTTATATAAAATTACATATGCACTGTCGATTTATGTGCCTCGCTCCCTCTCAAACATTACTTGTATGACATTTCAAGATCATATTACTTAACCATGTTATAGGCCTACATTTGAATTTTTAATGCCCCTGTCGATAATTGTTTAGAAGAGTTAAAGAATCTGCTTATGTAATATTTTCTGTCTAATTTTTAAGTACCTAATTCAGACAATATTTGGCACATCTGTCAACCAGTCATGGTCAACATAACATGGTGAATTTTGTTTGGGTTGAGTTATAGTTAGGTCACAGTAATTACTTAAATCACCATAAAATGAAATCAAAACAAACTCATTGTTTAAACTTAATAACTTAAAATGTAACTGTTATAAAATATGGTTTATGTTTATACATCGATGAGCATCAACATCTCTGACAAGATCATGGAGCTGCGAGGAGGTATGTGGGAAGAAGGTGTAACATAGCCAACTGTGGAATTGATAAGAGCTGAAGGAGAACAAGGGACTGGGAGACTGGAAGATTGGATTCTTAAGAAAAGAGACAGGAAGATGTGTACAACTTATAGGAGAATAACGCTGATGTGGCACTGTACAAAAATATATTAGAAGATACTGGAAAATAAAACAAGAAATAAAAGGGAATGAGGGTGGATATAGGAACAGCTATAGGAATGGAATTATGACGTAAAAGAGTGTGGAATGAAATTTATCATGACAAAGTGTGAAGTGTTGATAATGACAAAGAAGAAAATAAGGCATAGTGAAGATATAAAGTTGGATGGAATATAGCTGAGAAAAGTACAGAATGTAAAATAGCTTGGAAGCATGATTGAGGTGAGGGGTTGGAGAAGAGAGGATTAAATAGAAGAGGACAGCAGGGAGAGTTGTTTTATAGGTGTGTAAGAGACCAGCTATGGAGAGTTGTTATATAGGAGTGCTATGGAGACCTACTATGGAGAAGAGAAGTCCCCTTGAGGTGTAAGAAAGTGTTGTAAAGCGTACTTTGTACCTAGAGTCACATATGCATCAGAAACATGGATATTGGATGTAAGAGAGACTAGGAAAGTGGAGGACATGGAAATGAAGTTTGTGAGGAGATTGTTAGCTGTCACGAGGAGAAACAAGATTAGGAATGAAGTTATTCAGGAAAGAGGAGTACAAGGAATACATGAGATAGTGGAGGATGGACATAAAGAGTATAAGCATGTAATGAGGATGGAAAGGGAGAGAATACCAAAGAGAATGATGCAGATGAAGTATGTAGGAAAAATACCAGAAGGGAGGCCAAGAAAAAGATGAGAGGAACAGGAAGTGTGCAAGTGAGAGGAACGGAAGTGATTAAAGGAGGAAGACTGGTGGAAGGATAGAGGAAGATGACGGCATTTTACTAAACTTTCCCTGCCAAAGGCTTGAAACAGTTGATGCTGGTGATGTATTAACTTTTTCAAAATTTTCTGCTAGAATATTTTTTAATTGAAAATCTGGCAGAAGTTGACTCCTAGAATGAATATTTTACCATATTTTTCAAAGTTGATACAACATGAAAGTGTACCATTTTAGATACCCCCTAAAGCCCTTCATTTATAACATAAGACAACACAATTATATTTAGGCCATGCAACTAATGAAACAATTTTTAGTGAGAAATACTCCTAGCCTTGCAAAAGCGTTATCAATCAGGTTGCAGATAAGGAAGCTCTAAAAAATATTGTGTGCAAATTGTTACAGTGATTGCAGTTTATTATGTGCAGGGATAGAAGAAAATTATACTAATACAATAATTAACCAAAATATAATTCATTCACGATAGGTCTTTACCTGGATGACAGTTCAAAAATCATATGTTTAGGTTTTAGGTTACCAACAAGTGATATTTTAGGGACTATTTTCTAGTTACTTTTTGAGCTGTCATCCAAGTAAACTTAGGTCGTGAATGGCGTATACCTAGTATACTCTAGTAAATTAAATTATTATTATTATTATTATTATTATTATTGGGGTCTGAAAGCACATTATTATTGTTAAAAAGAAAAAAAAAGTGTTTTGAGTAAATATAATTAAATTATTGTTATTGTATTTTTTTATTCAAGTAATTCCATACTTTTAAAAATAATTTATATGAAAAAATTCCTTAGTTATTGTTTTATTAATATTATTTTCAAATAAGCTGTGGGAAACAAGCCATGCAACATTTTAGTTGTTGACAACTAAATAAATATCAGTTTAAAGTAGGATGGGTAACATTAACATCTAAATGTGTGACATGTTTTATATTATTTTTAAACTTTATGGTCCTAAAATAAATGTATGTAAGCTTGAACTTTTGGAAAATAATTATTACACTAAAACAGAAAAATGTTAGCTAATTTTGTCAATAAATAGAATAAATAAAACATAAAAATTTATACAAATTCACAAAGCAAATGAATCCTCATGTGTTTTTTAAAATATTACTTTGAGGAACAATGGCTTCTTGTAGCAAAACTGTGCATCTAAAATAACTGCAATAAATGTTTACATTTGTTTTGATACGACTAGTTTAACTTTAAACAAAAAGGACTTTTATTATTTCTCAGTTGTTTATTAAAATTTCATTTTTGTCTCTTGAAAATGTAAAACAAAAGCTGTGAAATTTGATTTTCATATGTAAAATTAAATTTCAATCTTATTTACATGAGCAAGCCACATTTTCCACAGAATTTCAACATTGATGTTGATTCGCCATCTTTAATACAATGGTGTTATATGATCACACACACAAAAAACAAAGAGCAACTAGTGGGTAAAAAAATTATATTGGGAAAAATTCGAGATTTGATTCCTTCCAAGGCCTTTATTGATAAACCAATCTCAGAACATCCCATTTCAACATCAACCAAAATAATAGTTAACTTGTTAAACAAATACAAACACCACAGTACATAAAACAATTTGCATTCAAGAAAAAATAATACAAATGAAAATGATGAACAAGTGAGTGACAATGATTAGCAGGGTTGCCAATCATTTGGGAACTAGCTGTAGCAGTTTTGACTTAATAAAATAACATTTTTTATTGTTCTCGATACAGATTTTTTTTCCCAAATTTGAATGACAACCTTGAAAAGCCCTGTGCGTAGCATAAGTTATGCGAGTTGATTAATGTGTTAAATAGACACAAAAAAAGTATTAATATAGTAATATTATTACATATTAATATGTTATAATATAATATTATTTTAACATATTAATATGTTAGGGGCATTTTATTTTTGGCATATAATGAAGCATTCGATTTTATTAGGCACATATGATTTATTGCCTAAATTTAATGGAGTTAAGAAATATTAAATCTCATATATATATAAAATAGAATTTAAGGATAAATTGCCAAGCTATAATAGTTATTAAGTACAGCTGCATCTGAATATCATATTTTTTGAATTGAAAAATGACACCTGCACACGATAATTGAACCCGGGACTTTTGGCTTAGTACACTAATGATCTTATCACTGAGCTATCCAGGAGTCGGATCCATGCCTAGGCTAATTCTTAACTCATATATCAAGGCAGCGTTGGATATGATAAAGTCATCAGCTACTTATGAGTGATCAATTAATATAACAAGCTATCAGATAACACAGCCACCTTTTAATCAGAGGGCTTTATGTTTCTAATAGTACAATGACAACTGTACAAATGCACATGTCATTATAGATAAATAGTTGTATATATGTATGTATGTAGTATTTAAATAATAATAATAATAATAATAATAATAATAATAATAATAATAATAATAATAATACTTGCACCGCGTCTTTCTACCCGTTCAGGTTATACACTCAAGTACTGATTACACTAATGGGTTTGGAATTGGTAACGTTTAATATAGAGGAATTTTACCCGCATTTGTGTGGAGGGAGACTTGAAAAATCTAAGAAAAACCACCCCCAGTTCACCCAAGCAAGACTCAAACCTCGATCTCCCCATCCTCTGCAGTCTAGATCAGCACGAAACTAGCGCGATTTAGATAACTGTGCCACCGAGGCTGGTTGGTATTTAAAGAATATGGTATTTATTTGTGACTAGAGCCGTACTTAATAGCTATAATAGCTTGGCTATTTATCCCTCATGATATGTACATTCGTAAAATTGTCATTATATTATTCATTAACAAGATAAAGCCCTCCCAAGTTGAAGGTGGCTGCGTTTTCATATACACCGTGATCTTAACTGATTGCTCATATGTAGCTGATAATTTCCGCTCGTCCATCCCAGACTCTGCCTTAAAATATGACTGAAGAATTACCCTAAGCACGGGACGATTCCTGGATAACTCAGTGGTTATAGCATTGCTGTACTAAGCCAAAGGTCTCTGGTTTTATTCCCATGTCACAGTTGTCATTTTTCAATTTAAAGACTAAGATAGAATTGGAAAGGCACTCAGTGATTTGTTGCAGGTCATAAATAGTTTTCCACGCTATTTATATTAAAGGAGCATAAATAACTAAACCAACGTGCTAATCACCTCGTGTAACTTAGACTGGATCTGTAAGGCTCTGGAATGACAAAAACGACAAAGACCTTCAAAGGGAATCAAACCTCGGATTTCAGGTGGGTCATTGGGAAAATAGCTGTCGTACACGAGCGTTGCGCTGGACTCGACCCGGGGGCATGTGAAGCGACAGACAATCCGAGGGGCTCTGCAAGAAAATACAGCAGTAACGAAGACAATAAAAACACCACTTAAGACTTTTCATCTGGCAAACCTGCAAAGTTCAAATATTTAACAAATCAGTGAATCAGTAAATTCAAGACTTTAGAAATCTAAACAAAAATAAACCTGTATTAAATAAACAAATCAGTGAATCAGTAAATTCAAAACTTTAGAAATCTAAACGAAAATAAACCTGTATTAAATATAGGCATGATTTTAAAACAAACACTCCTAATTAATAGTTGTAAATTTTATTTTAGGTTATGTGTTTTTTAATTTGATACACTAATGTGAGGATTATTATTTGTTTTGTTCAAGCAATAATTTAAGTTTCAGCAAAGCCTAAAACATTATTTTATAACATTATTAAACAACTTTCTACATGCTCTTATGATTTCTACTTCAAGATTACTTTTACATACAATGGTAGGTCCAAGAAGTTTTTTAGAAGGAAGAACATTAATATTGCAGGAAAACTAATTAATAGAATGTCATATAATATACTTAGCATTTTTTAATACTTTATAGCATATAGTAGATTATTTATTAATGCCTATATGAGCCTTATTTTTTACAGAAACAATTCTTGTTATCAAGATGAAAACTGTAATTACAGCTAAAAAAATAGTATTAAATGTGACCTGTTAGTATGAAAAAACCTACACAAATATAATGAAATGGTGGTGGAAATATATATATATAATAATAACTTTTCAAAATAGTAAATTAAGATATAGTGTCCTCCAAATTCCCCCAAGCCGCAATATTTTATTTTTGCCTTTGGTTTACACAATATTTCAGTTTGTTACAATTCATTTTTATAAGAAATAAGTTGAAATGTGACAAATAAGCAAGGGAATTAAAACCAGGACTTTTGGTTAGACAAGGAAATTCTCTACTACTGAGTTATCCTAATTCAGGGGATAGTCTAGATGTAATTTATTCAAAATAAATTTTGAAAATACTTTTGAACAGCAAATAATTTGAACCAAATGTTAATTTTAATACATTACCTATAACTAAAGCTTGAATACAACATTTTATCTAAATTATACCTTCATCATAGCTAACTCATTTGCGAAAATATGCCGATAACTAAATATTTAGTAAAATATGTAAAAAAACAAAGCAATAATATGTATTACATTTTAGTTTGAATATATATTTTGTATAAACATTTTAAATGAAAAGTTAACGAACCCAACAACCATTTCATTAGAAAACTACATTTGATTCTTTGGTGTTTCAGTCTTAAAAGACTTTTTATTTTTCCCTACAGCTTGAATTTTATTTAATACTGATTATATTATTATATTTATCACTGACATGACTTGAACCATCATCACAGCTTCATCTGGAGCTTTCTTCAGAGGTGAAAATTCCTTTCCTTAACTAGCTTTATGACGTTTATCAGTAATTTTTAATTTTTGAGTTTGCCTCTTCTCATTTTTCAATATTTGTGTTCAGATGATATGATGGCATTTGATTATTTCTCAAATTTTATTTTGTTTTTTATATTTAGTTTTCCCATTATACTTTATTTATTAGTTATCTATCAACATACCAAAAACAAAACAAAAAAAAACCCAGTATATTTCTAAGCAACTTTTGCAAGGTTCATAAATTAATTTGTTGATTGAATTTAATAAGGTTCACTGTTTTGAAATTTTATAGTTGTTTCTCCTTGTGGTGTAACATTCAATGTTCTCTCTTCACAAAGGAACAAGACTGACAAAATGTTGACATATCATCATTTCTAGATAAATCTTTTGTTTGGTTCAGCAGATATATTTGAAAGTAGTTTATTCGAAGAAGAAATTATGGAAAGTGTGACAAATAGTGACACCAATTAAGTGACAAAAAAATAAAATACAATAAAGAAAAAGTGACTCAACTCACCTNCCAATTAAGTGACAAAAAAATAAAATACAATAAAGAAAAAGTGACTCAACTCACCTTATGTTAAGCGTGGATTTATTAATTGGAGAAACACAGTAATATAATTTAAATTTATAAACAAACAATATGTAGAACTCAAATAATACTCTGCCTCACGGCCCTGAAAACAGTTAGCTATCATGGAAACTTGTGAGTAATTTGGTAGTAGTGCAGGTCAGTGTTTCAGAAATGTTTAGATACATACATGTGCACACAAGAGATACTGGTATTCATTCATTTGCAAATTAAACATAGATTGCTCGTATTTCAAATAAAAGTAAATTTCTATAAGAAAAACCTCTTTTTGCTATATGAGGTGATTGTATTATAAGTGAATGAAGGTACAAGAAGTTGTTTTGCACGTTTCACAATCCCTCCTGATGAGTTCCGATAGAGTGAAACCTAGGTTAGGGATTGATCAGTAATGATCAATTTTCTCAAAAGGCAGTCATTACCTCTTTGTCCAGTGGCAGCAATGTAAAGTGTGAACTGTGTTCTTCTTTTTATTGTAAAAGCCGTATTGTGTTCATCCCCTTTTATATGTTTCTATCCACCTTTCCTGTACCTTCTTCCAAATATAAAACAAAAGTAAATTGAAATAGGTTTCATAACTCAACAAATATCTTGTCCTGTTTCAAATCATACATCTTTTTTTAAAATTGATGCATACCTTTTAAGCCATTTTCTGAAATAAACTTTATTTTTGTTGATAACATTAGTTATTGACTAAACAAGGTTGCACACAATGACTGTGCGAATATGTGATGTATATTTCGCAGTAGCTACGTCGCTGGATATTTTGTGATGGTTGCCATCAGTGACCTAGTTTTAGGGAGTTTGAATCAATAGCACCGTCATCCCTTTCCCCTTCAAGACATGATACATAATATGGGGGAGGGGGTGGTGTAGAAGTGGGAAAAATAACCTTTTAGGGCAGGTGGAAAAATAAATGTGCCAGGAATGTAAAGAAATCAATCCAGATATAAATATTAGTGCTATAAATTATCTCCTTATGAGTTGGTGAAATGGGGGGCTTTGCAATATCCAAAACTAAAAGCATAAGCTACTTATCAGTGTGGTAGAAGATTGAAATTTGTCAGGAACTGCAATGAAGGGTTGAATATTCTTGAATTTCAAAATAAAAGTTCAGAAATGGAAAAGTGTTCCCTTCAAAGTTTCCAAAAATATAAAATACTCCTCGATATAGAAGATGATTGAAAATTTTTATTGAACGTAAATAAAAAAATTCAAACTACCAAAATAGTTTGAAAATTTAAAATGAGCTACAGCAAATAGTCAGGACTGGAAATTTCCAAAACTAAATTTATCAACCCTTTATTAGTGTGATAAAAAATCGAAATTTGGCGAGATGGTAAAGAGAGCACCCCAAAAGCAAAACATTTTTTAAAATTGAAAATGGAAGGGGTGGTGGTGAAATGGGGAATGAGAAGAAATATCAAAGCTTATAAAAAACATCATATTGAGATATGGTAGAAAATAGAAATTTTGCAGATAACTAGGAAAGTATGAAATTTTTTTAAATTGTAAAATTTCATCTGTGATGAAGGAGAGCTAGGAATTTAAAAAACTTAAAAAAAAACCCAACCCTTACTAAGTGTGTTAGAGGATGTAAATACTTTCAAGCATTTAAGACAACCGCCCCAACGGATTAAAAATCTAAAAATAATGAAAATATGAACCTTCAAAATTGGCTTAAAAATGGGGGCTCACAATTCATTAAACTAAAAGAAAAAGAAACTTCTCATTGTGCAATAAAAGTGAAATGTAATGCAAGTAAATATACCTTACCGGATAGCCAAATGATGTCTGAATAAATGGAATTTCAAAATTGAAAACATAGAAATGTAAGAGCTTGAAATTGATACAGCTATTTTCGATGAGGTTGAAAATTGAAATTGTGAAGGCAGGTAAAATAACCATATTAAATAACAAAATAAATCTTAAAATTTCAAAATTGGAGTGTGGAAACCGTAAAGAGTTGGCAGGGGGAAATTCCTTCGAAGCTATTAGAAAGTCTACCTTTCAGTGGTGAAGAAAACTTTCATTTGGCAAATGGGTAAAGAAATTACCCAAGATAACATACAAATTGGAATGTGTGGAACTAAACACTAGGGGTCCAAGAAATTTAAGAAGTGGGGGAAGGGTGGGCTCTAAATTATTGCTAAACTAATAGTTAGTCGATCATTACTGCTCAATCAACGATTTATTTTCTTTAAGAGGCAGCCATTACCTCTTTGTCCATTGGCAGCAATGTAAAGTGTGAACTGTGTTCTTCCTTTCATTGTAAAAGCCATATTGGTTTGTCCCTTTTATATTTCTATCCACCTTTCCTGTACCTTCTTCCAAATATAATACAATTACCCCATAAAACTAAAAGAGGTTTTCCTTAAAGAGATAAACTAATATAAAAAAACTTTATCATGCTTAGCCAAACATTGCATTCATTTGTGCACCCATTTTGGGCATTAGGTAAGATTTTTTCAAAGATTTAATTTATTTAAATTTATTATTTGCAATAATTGCCTTGGGATTACCATTGTTAGTTTAAGAATGTACAAGGAGGAACTTTAAAAACGTTGGTCACCGGATGTTGAACGTTCTAATTTGGTATAGTTTTGATGCAGCTTAACCCGCTCAGCCGTTCAAAGAACGGGTCAAACAGCTAGCAGTGCTATATGATACTATGTGTCAAATGTGACAGAAATGTTGACACACAACTATTTAAATATAAATAAAAACTTAAATAAATTTTGGTTTCTAAGCTTCCTGAACCAAACAATATTTTTTGAAGCAATATTAACCAATATGACAACCTCTGTGGTCTACGGGTCAAAGTTCCCTGCTGCAGATCCAGAGGTCCCGGGTTAAATCCCCGGTGCTTATAAAATTTGTCTGTGAAGCAGTTGGTCTGGACGGGGGTCAAACACAGACTTGTGAAGACCAATGAGGAGCTACTTGAAATAATAAGTAGTGGCATATCTAGAAAACTGATATTAACAGTTGAAGGGTGCATTGTGCTGACCACATGACACCCTCTATCCACAAATGTTAGCAATATCATCCCTAACGATGACAGCCACTCTGTCGGTATAGCTTGCTTGTGGGCTCACACCATGGAGTTTTTTAATAGTCACCAATATTGTGTGGCCTTTCCTCTAAAAACACTATAAAAAACACTCTAATGCACACTGAATCACTCAACAGCAAAAGCACTTTTATGCACACGAGGTAACTCTAAGTTTTAAGATTTTACAAACTCACCTGCCCTGAGTAGCAGTCACAAATCTTAAGAACAAGGTTATGTTAGCAGTGTGGCCAACGAACTCACCTGCCCTGAGTAGCAGTCACAAATCTTAAGAACAAGGTTATGTTGGCAGTGTGGCCAA